>JBAMJR010000188.1:0-252500 GCA_038501785.1 Myoxocephalus aenaeus
GCACGGCGGAGTTCCACCGCGATGTGCACAGACACGTGCGCGCGCACACACACAGGTGAGCACTGAGCACACAACAGCGGACAGAGAGCGTAGAAAAATATGTCGCGTGAAAAGCAGACCGCTATATCGGAGTTTTAAACGCTCCCAGGGTGAAGATGGCAACAGCAGCCCTCATGTGAGGAACAACCGGAGTTCTCCTCGCACCGGAGCAGCTCTCCTGCTCCAGGTGTCTTCCAGGTGTCTCGTGTCTTCTACCAACAATGAGCTGCTGGCTTCACATATTACAAAAGTACAAAGTACACGGACATAAAACTAAGTCATTAATAAATACATGGAGAAATGTCTGTACTTTCGGGTAAATGGTTACGCCGTTAACAGGTTACGCTTGCGCATGCGCGACTCGCTCGCTTATTTTTTGGCGTTTTGCCAGAAGTCTCCGTGACGTCCTTTCTGCTGCTGCGTTTCTCAAAACAGAAAACAGATCTCAACGTTGAACATGAATTGTATCAAATCTACAACCCTGTTTTATAAAGATGTGTAGAGGAAAGCAGCTCACTGCTCCACTAATACTGATGCAACCTGATGCTCACATATCTGCACTCATTCTGTTTTGTTTGGCAACAAAATAAATAGCTTATTGTTTTCCACAATGAGCTATTTAGTAGTAACTAAATATTAGTATTTTTTTTTTTGCACAGATACAACCTGTTCATTGATCTAAGTGATTGCAATTAAAACATAAAAACAAATTCTGATGGAGCAATCTGATTTACTTGAAACTTTAAGTGATTGCAATTTTCTTTATTCTGTTATTTATAAAAGCACAGATGGAATCACAAAATGTTATTTACAGAAAAAGTTTGAGAACCACTACTTTAAGTGTTTGTGTTGGTGGAGCACTATTAGCATTATTAGCATCTTATGTCTAAATATTATGTTAAAGAGTATGTTATGTTAAATAATGTTAAAGAATATGTAAAGAATAAATACATATGAGTATGTAAAGAGCATTAAATGTACAATGTAAACACTGTACATGACAAGATGCATGGTTCATTAAACATCTCAATGTTTACTGTTGCTGAATGGTTGCTGTTGGGATGTTCAACATGATGAATGGGGCATTTTTGTGCCTGGGCTATTGAGGGAAGTTTGTGAAAATTGCTAACCTATTTGGTATTAACTGGTAACCATGAAATGCCTCAATTCAATTCAGTCCAGAAGAGCAGGTACCTGTAGGGTATGTGGAGAGTGTTTCTATGTCTAAAAATGTCGCTGCTTCACTCTTCTGGGCTAAGCCCCAGATGTGTCAAAATCCTAGAGACGCCCCTGCTCTAATCTCCAGCGGGTGGGCAAATAATGCTGTTTGTGTCCCACATCCGCCTCGGCGGTAACCTTGAGGAGCCATAGTGATTTGTGTGTGTGTAGAGCTGGGGGCCTTCCGTGGGCTCCACGACACGTGGTGCATCCACGCAGAGGGGAGTCACTCCACGTCAGGCAGCAAAGGGGCAAAATGGCGAAGCTCTGAATGAAGCGGAACTGCTGTGTTTCTTCTTCTTCTCTTCTCTCACAGGGTTGTAGTTTCCGCCGGATGGCCTTGTCTGAGCACAGCTTGGTCCTGTTCGCGTTGATGACGCGTTTCAGTGTTGAAACGAATGCCGCACGAGCTGATTGTTTAACCGTTAGGAAGCCGTTTTTAAAATGGCCGTTCGTAAACTCAACGAGCGAGAGATCCAAATTATATATTTTTTGTGCCTTTTTGAATTATCGCGTTAAAATATTGATGTCAAACTAACGGCCGAGCCTCAGAGTTTGTGTGACGTTTGAGTGACACAACAACACGTATTCAGTGAACGTTGAGCACGTCCCACTGGTTAAAACAGCAGCAGTGGCGGTTAATTGAGGAACGTTAGATTGGGCAAACGGACGTTTTTTTTGTTTTTGAGGCCATATTTAAGATAGGTGGTAAATAGGGAAACGTATGAATATATATTAATTGTTTTCCCCTTAAAACTATTGCAACATAACAACCTCTTTCATATCATGTGAATCCTTTCCCTTGAATCCAATTCTGAAGCTATGCTTGTGTGTGTGTGGCTCTCTATAGTCATTACTTTCCTGACATTTGCTTAAATGACACCATGTGATATCCAGGGTTGCCAGTTTTTCCAATTCACCCCCCCCCCAAAAAGACAAACCTGTGTAAAATGCATCATAAGCGTGACAAAGCGTCATACCTGCATCAAATAATTAAAGATAAAAAGGATAAATAGGTGCAACCACATTCACAAATTCCCCATGTCAATGTTGATGATGATAACGTAGGCAGCCCTCCCTTAAGACTGTTGAATTAAAATCTCTCAAATTAAATGCGTGGGCGTGACTGAAATTAACTGGATTCAACGTTTGTGTTGTCAACTATAAACTGACGACCTGTTTGGTAATATTTGTAAACACCATTGTCAAATCCTCTGCTGCAATGTTGGAAAAACCTCCCAGATTTCACCTGCGTCATCAAAAAGTCGACGGAAACCAATCTGGCAACTCCACTGATATCTCGCCATGGAGCGCCTCTGACATGGAACCTCAATGAAGGTGTGCGTGGGAGGAGGAGGGCATTCAGAGGGAACACACCCTTCATGTGAGGGGTGGGGGGTCAGTGCTGTAACAGGAAGTTGGAGGGTTGAATTCCTCCCTTCCATTCTATAAGTGTTTGTGCAGAGCCCTATAGGCTGCAGGGGGAGACGCCCATGTAACAGCATCGCAGACACGTCTGCCTGAATCAAAGATGACTGCCGTAAGATGGAGACGGAGGGGTTTTCTATTTCAGGGGGCCTGTTGTAATATTCCTCATGAAGTTGAAATTTGTGTCAGGCTGGGGTCAGTGAGAGGAGGAGAGAATAGTGTGTGTGTGTGGGGGTTGTATGAGTGTGTGTGTTGGGGGCGGGGGTCGCTCAGAGGGAACAAGCCATCCTCTGGAGAGGCTAAACGTATAGAAAGATAGAAAGGCTGCAGCGAGTGTAAACCGAAACCTCCGACGGCAGTAACGCCCACCGAAATCACTGAAACTCCTGCTTCTGAAGGATGAGTGACGAGCAGAGCTGCCTGCGCGCTGTCCATGTGAAGCGTGTCTTTACAGTTTTGATTTAAGAAAATATAAAAGCGCTATTTAAAAACAGTCGCAGTAGACAAAGGCACATGAAAACGCCTTGTTATTAAATGTATTTAAGGGTCGTTTAAGAGCAGAAATCACACATTATTCCTGGAAAAAGCAAAATCTAACGTTCTATTTTTTTCTATTGAATTATTTGAATACATATTTTCACACCTATTTTACATCAGATTAGCTTTAATCATTTTTTCTTTTAAAACGGCATAGTATTTCTTCACCCGCCCTGATGATAGTGTGCCGTTCCCAGAGTTGATAGTACGTTTGCACATGCTCACTGCGGTGTTTGCTCGTGTAAAGATGTCACAGGGTGTTTAGCTCTTGTGTGTACAGTACAGTACAGTTACTATCTTCACCTTGCTTCCCGCTAAAATCTGCGTATTTGCTTCAGGACTCTGTGCAGGACTCCTGAGACGTGATAAGTTGGCCCGTTGCCCACGTTTGCAGGTCTACCTGTTGTTGTTGTCGGAGTGTGAAGTTAAATCGGCTGCATGTTAGAAGGCCGTCCCCCGGGTCCACTCCCTGTTTGCACAAGGATCTACCTTCAGTGTTGACACTGAAGGCTGCAGCTCCACTTTCATTCACAATGCTCTCGAATGACACGCGGAGCTTAACGTCGACTTACCTGGGCACCCTTCTTTTTTTGGGATAAACGGGACGTTTCCATAAGGCCGGATCTATAACGGCTCTACCTCTATGCACACACGTGTGCTATTTATTCCCTCTGAAACATGGAATGATTTAATTTGTACTGTGGTGGAGTTTTGGAGGTCTAACGGACCCCAAAATTAAATAACCTCACTAACAAACCGGTTCATAAATGGAAACATTTCTGATTAATTTTTAAAAGAAAATTCTTTGAATTTGTTGTAGGAAAACATTTGTTGGTTTTATTTTTTATTTACGTACGTACTACCTATCATCATTAATAGTTTGATATGCGGCTCTGGTACTATGCTAAGAATGTTCCTGTTGTTGTATTTCATAAAACTGTCCAGCATCTTAAGCGGCCGCATACAAACACTTCTATCGCATCACTCCTCGTGTGTCGTACTTCTAACTGTGCGTAGGCTCGTCCTAAAACACTTTATATTTCATGAATCCCAAGTAAATCTGAGTGTGAGAGAGAAAGAAATGGAGCCTGAACCTTTCCCTCTCATCCCGTTCTATCGATGCTCATTTGTTATCCATAAACGCTCTTAATGTACAGACGGAAACACGGTTATGTTTCTGCCCTCTCACTCAATCCATCCGTAAATCAAAGTTCATCACAAAGCCGAAATGACGTCCACTCACTCCGTCTGCTTCGTTAGTCGTGATCCACTTTGTCGTCGAAGTTCTCTCCCTCTCTCCCTCTCTCCCTCTCTCTCTCTCTCCAAGTCGATTGGAAACTTTATTTCACATTTTTTTTATGGCCTCTAGACAGCCTGGCGTCAGCGCTGCACCTGCACATCAGTATACAGCTATACACGTGTGATTTCATTATTTATTTGTTTATTGTGCAGGGACAATGCACACTAATCAACAGTAAAACTGTGAGTGAGCCAGAGTCCCTGCACAGATTTGTTTATGGCAGCCTGAAATTACAAAATTTCAATAACACAATGCAACTAAGATCCGTCGATAGACGGACCGTAACGTATAGACAAAACTAATTCACATCAAAGCAAAACGTGTACCTACAGTATAAGCACATATAAAACACTGGAGGCACATAAAATACATCAACACTAAACAAGACAAATGCACATGTACACCAAATAAGCAGGCGTCACGGAGAGGACAAGTCACACACCTGTTTGTCACTTTTCAAAAAGGCAGTACCGACGTGTGTGTTCTGCGTGACGTGTGTGTTCTGCACACGTCACGCAGAACCGTCCGCGATCGCCCGACGCCGACATCTGCGCGGTTTCGCAAACGTCATTGCGTCTTGGTGTGATCTGCTCTGTTGCCAAAGAGCTCCCTGTGTCCGACGCAGACGCAGACATTCTGCACTCGCTTCACCGTCGTGCACCGTCTGTAGGAACGGATGCTATTTTTACTTGAAGGCAGTGTTGTAAGAATCTTTTTAATTGTTTTGTTCACACAGTTTGGAATTCCTCTTTTCCCAGTTTATCCTCTAAATCTCAAAGTCTCATGAATCTTTAACTGTGCAAATATGTTACAAATATATTTCCTCCATATTTGTGCCCCTTTTTCTTTTTCTTTGCTGCAACTTAAAAATGCATTCCAAACACACACAGAGAAGCAGCAGCAGCAGCAGCACACGCCATGGCTAGTCTTTTCCTCTCATGGCCGGCGAGGAGGAGGGGACGGTGGGCGGAGGGAGCGAGGGGGTGCGACCAATCGCCGGGCGGCGGCACCAGCGAGGGAGGCGGTCGCTCGGCCAGAGAGAGAGCGAGAGAGCAGCGATGGGTCCTCCCCTCCCTCCCTTGCTGCTGCGCTCGCACACAGGCTGCTCTGGTTCTCTCTCTCTGTTCATACTTTCAGAGTCTCCCCCCGCCCTCTGGTACAGTATGTCCGGCCCACTCTCTTGTCGACGTGTTCTCTGCACCATCCCGGCCGAGAACGAGTGACAGCGAGGCGGGTGAACGGAGTGACAGAAACGTTCGCACGTGTTCTTTTTGACGTCTCTAGTCCTTGGGCCGATAGCTGGCGTTTGTAATCTGATTACACGGCCCGCCGCTGCTCTACGCGCTTGTATAGCGGCGTGTCCGCGGCCAGCTGTGCGTATTCTGCCGTTTTGGTTATATGTCCCCTGTACCGGTTAGTTTCTGTGACGACTGAATATGGGGGAAAAGACACTGGGTGGATCAGCTCTCGGGTTTTTTTGTCCCCCGCTGGTAATTGAGCAATTTGCAGTGTGAACGCAAAACTATAGAGCTGTGCTCACTCCCTCAACAACACCGTCCCTGTCCTTGTAGAGCTTTAGTGGACTGACGGTGAGGCTTCAGCAGCCTGACTGTAGTCACATCAGATGGGTACCGTGGTCCTGTGTGGAGGGCTACAGCAGGGATTCCCAACTTTTCGTCAGGGGGCACATTTAACAAAATGGCACGATAAATAAACATGTTTCCAGTTGCAACCTTTCAGTTCACTGCATGGACCCTCAGCTTTACTGTGCATCGGAAAATAAGCAGGCAAATACATTGTCGTAACTGAAAACTAAATAAGAGCTATCATATCCTTTTTAGAAAAACTAAACTGAGCTAATATTGCCTGGCAAAAAAAAAAAAAAGAAATGCATATGAGTTTTTTTTTCAAGTAGATTCCCGTATCAATAAGATGGAGGCTTTTTATTTCACGGTTCTGAATGAGGAAATGGTGGGCGGGGCCACCGGGCTGAAAGAGTCTCGCTTGTTTATGTTGTCACAGCGACAAAGCTAAAACGACAACCAGGAAGTAACCCTTTGTTGTGTCTCAAAGGACACACAATCTGTGGAAACACAAAGAGAAGAAGACTTGGGAAATGATGCCCGCTTCATTGACTGATCGGTTCATTCTGCTTTGAAGAGGTTGCATTGTGGGAAATGTAGGATCCAGTTGTTTTGGAGCTTGACGAGGCACGAATAGTCCTGGATAGCTATAAAAAAACAACGTATAACCAAAAATGAACATGGTCCAACATCAGCACAAAGAAAAATGGAAAAAAATTAGATCATCCAACTTAATCAAAGACAAAGTTAAAGGAATAACATAACGACAAAGGCTCTTTATCCCAGAGCCAAAGTAAGACAAAGAGAGGGGGGGTTTACAACACAGAGGGGAAAGTGAAGGAGAGAGGAGATGCATGGAGGCCTCTATGTAGGTGAAGGGGTAAGGGAGTACTGTCTCTTTAAGAAGCCCCCTCCTCCCACTCCTCCTCCCCATCGCTCTGATTGTTCCTTCTCTCTGTTTCAAACCATCTGTCCTCTGTCCTGTGTGTGTGTGTGTGTGTGTGTGTGTGTGTGTGTGTGTGTGTGTGTGTGTGTGTGTGTGTGTGTGCGTGTGTGTGTGTTTGTCCTGCTTTCTTTTTTTCCCTCCTCCTCCTCCACTTTGGCTGTCTTTTGCTCACTAAAAATAAAATTTGCATACACACACATCTGGATGCACGGTACCAACAAACACAAAGAACGATGAGCAGTGGAAAAAAAAGGAAACCGCCAGGACAGAAAAGGGCTGTGTGTGTGTGTGGCTGTGTGTGTGGGGATCTCCGGTCATCCTCCATAGTGACGTTGTAAAGCGTGTGAATTTCTGTCCTACGTGTTAGAAAAGTGTCTTTCAAGCTTTTAAAGTTTTCATCATTTAAAGCAGGGGTCACTAAGAGGCGGACCCAGACCCTGTTGTATCTGGACCTATGACCGATCGGTAATTGAAAATTAGCGCAGCTTTTCCAGCCTTTACGGCCCTCGTTCAGCGGTCCAGGAAACACAGCGACCAATCACATCACGTGACGCTACTCGGCCAGTCAAATATGTGTATTTGGATAAACGTCGCGGGAGTGAGAGACGGGAGAGACTGGACGAGAGGCCGAACAGTACGTGATAGAGAGAAGTTATTTCACATGGCGTTCTCCGAAAAGAGAAATGTGGACAGCGAGATCCGAGTCTTTAGTTAGAGTCTTCTATGTTCGTTCTTCTTAAAGGCAGTTCAAAACTAGTACGTCTCATGTGTTCAGACGATTATTAAAAGCACAACGTGAAGCTTTGCTACGAGACAAAGCACAACTCTTTTGAGCAGACGTATCGACTCTCATCCGAAATGAAGGAACAGAAAAATAAACTAAGAGAGCTAATATGACCAGAATCCAACAATAATGTCAACAGAGAGAATAGAGCTGAAACAAGTGGTTTCAATAACAGAAGAATAATATCATAGCGTGGCTTTTTTGGTTGACATCACTAGACACCTGAATTAACTGAATTTAAAGCTACAGGGCAAAGACAATTACGTTAGAAAAATATTTTTTAAATGAGTACTTTATTTTAAGATGAACATTTTCCAAAAACCTTTCAGTAATGTTTTTTTTAGCATTTTTAAATCCAGGCCTTATTGTAATATTTATTATTAGAGTATTTATAATTCATCCAGTTAATGATTGATGATAAATATTGTTGAGATATTCTTTCTTTGTTTCTTTATTTGACAGTCAGTTGTTGGCTTCATACATATAGGACTATCTTAGACGTTACTGTGATGTTTGCGTGAGGACATTTTCTCCAACTGGACCTTGTTGAACATTAGTTGAATACCCCTGATTTAAAAGGGACAGTTCACCCCAAAAAAAATCCATATTTGTTCTTTTCTTACCCGTGGTGCTGTTAATGGATCTAGAGTTTTGGTGTGAGTTGCCTAGTTTGGGAGATGCACTCCGTAGAGATGTCTTTCTTTGCTCCTGTAAAATGAGACTATATGGTTCTGAAAAACAAAACCTGTGGATACAAACTCTGTTTTTTAAGATCAAACATTGTGTTTCCGTAGCTATTGAAACCGTTTCATAAAAAAATACTTTTAGCACTCTTTTAACATTCAGTGATACAATTTGTCTCAAAATTACTTAAAAATAAAAACACGTTTTACCTGTATCATTCTGAAATAATTATTATACAAAATCAAATCAAAAAGTCAAAGCATACTCTTCACGTGGAGCAGGGAGGAATCCGTGTCAGGAAGAGCAACCAGTGGGATTGGATGGGACGAGCCGGGAGGGCGGGACTGTTGTAGAATGGGACCGTTTCATTGGCCGGGAGTTTTCTATTTCAATCTACAGGAACAGAATGCATTGAAAAAGGGGCTGAGATTTAAAGGGAAGTCGCTGTGTTTGAACTCGGGTTCCTCCCCGTGTGCGTTTGACCCCGTGTCCCGAAGTCGGACCCGTTTCCACACAGAGGACATGCAGACGTTTAGACTAGTTCCCCAGCTACAGGCACACAGTTCACTGAGAGACAAAGCAGACTGGTTGGAGAAGCAAAGAGAACGAGTGTAGCTTTACACATGTGACTCCTGACAGCAGACGGAACTGTTTCGTTGTTGGATGAACTTCGGTTTATTTCTGTACATAAACAGTGGAAACGTATTCCTTTTAGTTCCTGCCACAACATTTAGATTTATTTTGTTAATTTGGAGGAGTTTCCTGTAGAATAGTTTTGTTTTCAGGTAAAACAATGGAACTAGTCTTCTTTCCAAATATTCATAACAAGGGAAAACACAATTCCATATTGATGTTTTCTCCTCTCGATAGTTGGACTTGGAACGTTTTGCTTTTTATTCACAACGCCTCATGTTTCTGTTGATGGCACAATTTCACTAATGGATATCACCTCGACAATTCCCCAGTTGATTACTTACATTAATACTATATATGTGTGTATGTATGTGTGTGTATATGTGTATATATGTGTATATATGTGTGTGTGTGTGTGTATATATTATATGTGTGTGTGTGTGTGTGTGTGTGTGTGTGTGTGTGTGTGTGTATATGTATGAAAAGCTTTCTGAAATGTCAGGTTTAAATATGCAAAATAGACCATAATCTGAAAAAACACTGAAGAGGCGTCTACACCAAGTTAACCCACAAAACAACATGGATCCAAACTAGAGACGACTAGACGAACATTTCTGGCCTGATTCCTACTTTACTTTCTAAGAACATTTTAGTTTTAAGGCCCCAGACCGTGCCAGATAACTCATTTCCTGAAGAATGGGTAAACCCTTTAAAACTTCTAAATGTTGTGTTTTTTCTTTGTTATTGTAGCGGTTATTTGTGTGAAAACACACAATTCAAAATTAGGAAATAAATTATTATTTATTATATTGCTGTGAAAACTTCTCCTTCAAACAACTGAATGTATTCCAATTTTCTCACCAAAAACTACATTCTACAGGATTACATTTGAACACATCATGATGGTTATTTACCCAATACAATATTTTTAGTGCGTAGAGCTTGAACGGCATCATAAGTGGAAATACAAAACGTATCGGCTTGTTTCAATCTGCAGAGATCGGTGCATCTCTAATTCCAACTTTTCTGACAGCAATCTTGATGTTTTTTTAAAAACATCAAGGTTTTTGTTGCTGTAAAGCTCACGGCACCTGCTTAAAACCCCACTCTTCCGTTACACATAATTATTACAATCATCTAACATCATTGATAATTAAAACATATTGTTTTAGTTGCTGAAAGATGAGAGAATTTTTTTTTTAAATAAGCTCAGTAGTTAGAATTAAAATTTAGCTTTTCTTATTTTAAGTCGCCTGCTGTGTCCTTTGCTTTCTTTGTTTTTAATTGTGTGTGTGTGTGTGTGTGTGTGTGTGTGTGTGTGTGTGTGTGTGTGTGTGTGTGTGTGTGTGTGTGTGTGTGTGTGTGTGTGTGTGTGTGTGTGTGTGTGTGTGTGTGTGTGTGTGTGTGTGTGTGTGTGTGTTGTACCTTGGACCTAAATTCTTGACATTTTTTCGTCGGTAACGAGAAAGAAACGGGAGATTAAAGAGCCTATAGAGATCCCATGCTTTTGATTGGCCGGAAGGCGTTCCACACCGGGCTCTGATTGGCTAGGAATAGTTCCATAGCTATGTAGCATATCGTGTGTATAAACTGTCAGGCTTCCAGGAGTTTCTTTGTTTATTATTTTTCCTCTCACAGTTTACAATCTCTGTAGTTTCTCGACCGGATAAGAAGAGTTTCCTGTAGTTTAAAATGAAATGTGCTTTGAATACCTCTGAAAGGAACACAATGTTAAAAAGGGGTAAAAACTAAGTTTTGAAAGCGTTTACTTTAATTAGTAACAAGGTGTCGTTTTTAGCTCACGGTTGTGCAGATATTAGTGAAACCAGAGTGGAGGCTTTTCACACTGAAGGTTTCTCTGCAATGAAGTCTGTTTAAAATTCATCGACCACTTCTACAGCAGAGACGTTCTCCTCAGGGCAAGTAGAGGAACCGAAAAGTTGTATTCAACACGGGATGGAGAGGGTTAGTGTGTGTTCATGCGTTTGTGTATAAAACAAATAGCTGTTGGAGTATTATTTAAATGTTATGTTAGTTATATAAAATCTGTATTTTCTAGATGCCTTTCTGCTTCAGAATGCATTTGTCCAATGGTGGTTTTAGAATTAGGAAGAATTCATGTTGGAGTTTAAAATAACACCAAACATAAAGATGTATAATACAATGTAATCGTATTGTCAGGAAATCTACATCCATTGACTTTAACATACTAAATAAAACATGATAATGGAATTGGGCTTCCATGAGTCCATCTCAGGAATTAGAAATGTGGCCCGTTGACTTCCATCATATCAAGGTAATGCTGCATTTACAACATGGCAACCCATAAAATACACGATATAAATAAATAAAGTAGAAACCTTAAGACTTGTTTCTGTTCTCGTCTCAAGAACCCTGCTGTGAAACCAGTTTGATAGTCCAGCATCTTTGTGTCAGAATAAAATGTTCTTCGTTCCCTGTCGAATAAAAAATAAAAATGTAGCTTTGTACTTTCATTATGTTGGGGGTCTCAGACACAGATAAAAACGAAAAAAGAATAACGGTCCAAATCAAAGCAGCTGAGACGTATACGTCATGACGTTTAGGAATTGAGCAAAAAGAATATAGTATAGTTGCCTCCTACAATTCCCATAATGCAACTCAACCGCGTCTTCCAAACTCCCCTCTTACGAACGTGCCGAGGAGAAGCAGCCCAGAGCTGGCTCCACCAATCAGGTGACTGCAGCCTCTGTTTAACCCGCGGGGGCAAAGAACAGTCCGTTAATCAAGTGGGAACGACAAAACAAACGACATCATCTAATCTCACAAACGTACAAATAAGAGTTGATAAGTGGTCCGACTCGCAGTGATCTGAGGAGGAGCGGGAACAGCTCTGCTCGCTGTGTGGCGGCGCTTTGAAGCCCAACATCCGTTTAGAGTGATTGATCACAGAGCTCCTGCAGGACGTACATACTTTTATATATTTATACATATATAGAGGGAAATATATAGAGGATAGGCAGTTTCTCCTGTCTGCCAACATGTGATCCAGAGGATTCAAATGGAGCGGATCTCTTGCCTGGTGGCTAAAATGACTCCAAATGGCCGCTTTGTTCAGATCACGCTGCAGGATGATACGTGCGTGTTTTTGGAACTAGAGTTGATTCATTGGAAACACTGTTTTTATTTTGTATTATTCCCATATAGAATCAACTCAAGTGGTGTTGACACATGTTGACTCCTGTGAGCTGGTTTGAAACGGCCCAATATCTGTTGGACTTTTCTTCAGGCTGGTAAAGAAACCCCGTCACTTTATTGGAGGGGTTTGGTCGTAATGATTTGGGAGAAATCTGTAAAATAAGTGTTTTATTTTTAAGCGTTGAATGAACATTTCTGGATAGTTTTTGACACATTTGACTTCATGACACTTCATGCTCTGCAGCCGCTGCCGGTCATTTGAGGTTTTTCTTTTCTACAGTGTGCAGGGTCGGTGGTTGGAGCTCGGCCTCCTCCTCCTCAGGTCAGAGTGTTTCTGGAGCCCCAAACTGCGCATGTAGGAGAACGAAATGCGAGTCTCTGGAATGCAGCTCTAGGTTAACTTTGACAGACTGGACCCTCTATATTTAGACACAGAAAGATGTGTTTTTATTCCAAAAATGAATTGGGGAGCGCTTTGGAGGCCAGTGTTCTCGGATGACTCACCGCCTGCTCCAACATGGTTTCACCGTGACTGTCTGTCCGTCTCCGGCATGATTCCACTGCCGAGAGTCTGCCCGGGCACACGGTTTCAGATTAACAAGTAGGGAGGAGGGAAGCAGAATGTGTTGCTCACTGAGAGGAGGAAAGTGTATTCGCTTGGTAAATGTGGAGTTTGTGGCTCTGTTCAGGAATCACTGTCTCTAAATCAAAGAGCCACGTTTGGAAATGACACACAGAGGAAAGAGATCCGTTCTGCAGGTGCAGGAAGCCAAGAGAGAGAGAGAGACTCCTGCTCTGTGTGATCACCTACATGCAATAATACAGGACATTGAATCAAATTCCCATTTAAATTTGTCCTCGTATACATTAGCTGCTGTTGGCTAACATTAGCTTATGTTGTCGTAGCTCTGGCTAATGTTTGCTAGTGTTGGCTTATGTCGGCTATGACAGTTTGAAAGAGAGAATCTATAAGTAACAGATGTAAAAGAGAAGTTACACAGAAAACATAACGTCCATGTTGTTCTACTGGCAAAGGGAAAAGACTCCATCGCCGATCATTAGCGGGTTTCAACAAACCTGCACATGTGCGCTGATTTTGTTGGAAAAAGGTAGTCTGTGTCACTTTAAGAGAGGAGCTTGAACCTGGCCCACTCTCACACCTCTGCACATCTGGCCAATGGCTGCGTAAAGCAGGGGCCACACACACTGAGGCCCTTAATGTATAAAACGTGTTGTAATCTGCGGCATGGTCGATCAGCCATGTTTCATTTCCCTCCCGCAATCTCAACAGTGTCTTTACTGGCGAATGGTTTTCTTCCACACTGGGATTCTCAAAGAGTTAAAATGGAGGCGATGCCTGCTGGTCACATGTCTGACACACAGGCATGTGCTGTGGCCACACACACACACACACTCACACACACACACTTGCAAAGACATACATGAGCTGCAGAGGGAGGAAGCGAAGGGAAAGAGAAAAAGGAGAGGAGTCCCCTCCCCCAGCGCTGTGATGCGATACCTCCCTCTCTCCGAAGTGGGTGTGTGCAAGCCGGGGGTGTGCCATATCACATCCACTGCACTCGCTCACGTGGTCTGGAGTGTGTGTGTGTGTGTGTGTGTGTGTGTGTGTGTGTGTGTGTGTGTGTGTGTGTGTGTGTGTGTGTGTGGGGGGGGGGTACTTGTACATTGTGATGCAAGGTGGGAGCTGCGTGTTTGTGTGTGTGACAGTTTGACGTGCGAGAGCAAAAAAAAAAATCAAAGGACTTGTTGTAACAGCGGGATTCAGTATTTTGGGAGGGAGAGAAACACAACGCCACCTACTCCCCCAACAAGATGATTGACAGCTCCAAATGTATTTTTAGGGCCACTGAGTCCCCGATCGACTGCATGTTCACCAACTGCAGACCCCTGAGCAGAGTTTTAGCAGCTTTTCAACAAGGAAGCTTTGAGAAGTGGAAAAGGTTCAGAGTATCCGTCGACACTACCGCCCAGCTTTGTAGGAGAAAGCCCTCCTCCTCCTCCTCTTGCTGCTGGAAACAGCACTTCCTGTCACCGGTTGTAAAAGTTGTAATGTCTTTTGATGAAGAAAAATGTCTTATGTTTTGTTCTGGTTTGAATTGAACTAAGAGATTTTTATTTATTTATCACCTCTAAAAAAGAGTTACGACATGGTATGTAGATGTGAAGTGTGTTTTTCAAATTAATTCACACATTTTTTTAAGTCTTTTAGTTATTTAAATTTCATTTTCTTTCTACATATTAGCTTATAATTTAATTCTAAAAAACTTGTTTGTTTAGATTTTCTAAAAAGTCCTCATTATTTGTAAATGAATGATGAGGTTATGTATAATAATTAAACTGTCAATTTCATGCAAAATCCGGGTTTGTGCATCTAATGGTGTGTCACCTGCAGGATTTAGAACGACTTGTCAGCCGGGGTCATGTGACACTGAGCATGGACTTCTTCATGAAGGCATCTTTTGTCTTATTGAAATTAAACCTATTTTTAGGGAGAATTTTAAACTGAGAACTTTTTGGAAAGAAAGAAAGAAAGAAAACTCACACCAAACACAAATTACTGTTCAAAGAGTATTTTTATGACTAATAAAATGTCTCGATGAGGGAAAAATGTGTGCAAACTTTGACTAAGACTTTATTAAATAAATAAATACAGGTTTACAGGTGGTAAACAAACACCAAACCAATGACATTTCTTTTCACAACTAGTAAGCAAAGGAAAACTAGTTAAAAGCACAACATGCTAGTAAGCAGACATTCATTTGTTCCGCAGGAGAATAATTTATAGTTCCCTTAAGTTTTATAAACAACCGTATGAGGTATTTAAAGTGAATACTATAAGGGCCATGAAAAGGTTTTACCCGACGCTGCACCTTCTGATATCAGAAAACTGACTATTCTAGTAACAGAATTGGTAGAAAGTTGGAAAGTGCTTACTTTGAGCAGTTATGGTTTCAAAGTTAGGGATATGCTTGACTTTTTTTTTTTTTTTTTAAATGCCTGATTGATATTCAACATGATCTGAAGTTCAACGCATTGAAAGCAAAACTCTTCTAATATTAGAAAAAGGAACGATCCCTCCAGACACAGCCCTGGAATCATGTGCATTATTTCCATCATTGGCCCCTGAGGTCCATATCAGCCAAATGTATACTTCCATTCATAACATGTTCACACGGACTGGATGATATATTTGTATTCTGTTAAGACCATAACTCAATCCTTCTCAACGAGAAACTTCCACCAGAAACATGTTCACTGACGCTCCCATAACAAACATGAGAACTTCCAGGATTATCTGATCATTTTGTTGTTTGATCAGAGAGATCTATAGCACATCTATAGCGCATATATATATATGTGTGTGTGTGTGTGTGTATATATATATATATATATATATATATATATATATATATATATATATATATATATATATATATATATATATATATATATACACACACACGTGTACACATTACTACATGCAAAATAGAAGATTGAAATAAAACTAGGAAAGTTAGTGACTGTTCATTGATTAGAGTTTAAATGGATTGAATATTTTAGTAACGATAAAGGCTTCGAGAGTGGACGTTTTTTTTTTCCTTGAATTTTACTCTTAAAAAGCTGTAGGAACTCTTGAACTATTCTGTTGCATTCTTTTAATATTATCACTGCAGTGGTAGTAGTAGTGTTGCAGTATTCACAGTATTTCATTTGAATCTTTTGGATGTACTGAAGAAGAATTTCCCCTCGAATGAAAACGTCAGTAGTAATGTCCGCGTGTCCCCAGTAATACTGCTATTTTAATACATAACCATAAAGTCAGAGCAGCAGAGTGACTCAGTCGGCCCTCTGCTGTTCAAAGCTGCAAATAAGGGAATGAAACCGGAGGGAGGGGGGGAGGGAGGGAGTGTGTGTGTGTGTGTGTGTGTGTGTGTGTGTGTGTGTGTGTGTGTGTGTGTGTGTGTGTGTGTGTGTGTGTGTGTGTGTGTGGGTGTGGTGGAGACGGGCCCCTTTCCTCTCTGATTCCTTATAGGCTGCTGTTGGTCCCACCCTGTTCTTTGCTGATTCAAAACAAATTTAAGGCTGACGACACACACACACACACACACACACACACACACACACACACACACACACACACACACACACACACACACACACACACTCAATTAGACAAAGCAGGACCCTCCCCCTCCCCATCCTTTCCTCTTTCTCCCCCATTTTGTTTAAAGAGGGGAGTGCGGAGGCCGGTCTGATTTCCATCACTCAGTCCAGGAGCTTAACCTCTGTATTTTATTGTTGTGACATGAGCATCATGAGAGTTGTGTGGTTGAGGACTGAATGACACCAGTGTGTGTTTGTTGTTTGTTTATAATAATCAAGAAATCTTTCCCCCTGGGATATTTTCCCAGGAACAGGAAGTCCGTAAAGAGTTACTTCAGTAAATCAAGTTATTTGTCAATATTTTTGCTCAGTTTTCAATGTGCAGAATCTGCCTCTATAATATTGAGAGGTTTATTAAAGTTCTGCTATTCAGATTAATAATCCTGATAACAGAAAAATCATGTCGCTGGATTACTTTCAATTGGACTAGGCGAGTCAGTAAACTGCAGGTAAAGACTTAAATGAATGTAATCATTGAAATTACATAAAACATCAAATCAAACTTTTCGTTCTCATTTCAAACGGAATAATTTTCTTCCTGCATACTTCAAAGTCCAAACCCCATTTATCTTCCTTGTTTCTTTTTGACACACTTTAGCTTTTATTTACCAGATCCATTATGAGGTCAGAACAAATATTTACTTTGATTTTGATGGATACAAGTAGTTTTATTCTGTCCGATACATTAATATATCAAACACATCTGATTACACTTTTTAAGTGTGCAATGTTTGCTTAAAATAGGTCCTGTTTTTGTTTGTTTTTCATTCCTACAAATTTGTCTGAGAGCTTGTCTTTTTACTTTAAAACTGAATTAGATTTTGGGTATGTTTGTTTATTTATTCAGCTTGACGTGCTTTGTATAAATGCCCTAAAAATGACTTTAATATGACTTATGTGTTCACTAAAAATGTATGATAAACTTCAAATTAAGTTATTTATTGAAAAGAAAATAGAAGTTATTTATTGAAAAGAAAATAGTTAATTATTCAATTTGAATGGTGTCCTAAGATTGACTGGAGTTGTAATTATACGTTTAGTTATAGGTTTTACTACATGACCACGTTTTTTGTTGTTATGCTTGTTTTTATCTCTTGAGATTTTTAAATGTAATATTTACTGTTTTAAATTCTGCATCACAGGGACATGTTCTTTTATTTCCTCCATATCACACAATAGAAGGACAGACATACACAACGATGAGACTTGAAATATTTGGCATGTCATTTGCAAGAGTTATTTCCTTTTTATCTAAAAAAAAATAATTAATAATAATGTGTGTAGCACATAGCTATAGTCTTAATTTAGTATTTCATTGATATTTTCCTTCCTGGTGGTAATAGTTCAGCAGCAGCCTGAATGACTGCTCACCGTGTTACTTTATTAAAGAAAGTAGTTCGGCTTTATTGTTTTCTATGTTACTGCATCCCCACAATGGCCACCGAATGATAAACTACTCCGACGTTGTTTATTACGTTATAAAAAAGCAACATGGACGTCTGTTTCCTCCGCCGCCGCCACGCTGCAGTCGTTTTCCGGTTGGGGGTTTAATTCTGGTTTCATGTTCTCTTTGTCATAGAAACGTTTCCAAGACAACACAGATAATTAGGCTCTACATTTGACCTGAGAACGTGGCACTATATTGTATTAAACGGACACCCGTTTAGTGTTTTTCTGCCACATCACAGCCTATGAACTATAGGGAATCGGGGTTCATTGAACGGCACGTCGTTTTCTGCTTAAAAGTTAATACAGGGACCTATTTTATTACACAACCGTCGTCCCCTTATCCTCCGCCTGGAACGGGAGGCCGCGGAGGGATTTAAGCGATGCTCCAGTCGTTATAAGAAGCGCAGTCCGACTTACAACATTAAACCCGGGATCAGAAATGCTACGTGCTTCCCTGCTCGCTGCCACACTCAAGCACCAAACCTCCATGCTGTATTTCATGGCACAGATCCTATAGTGTAACCCCCTCCTTCCTCTCTCTCTGTGCGGCACATCACAGCCCCTCCCATCGCTCGCGCCGCCGTAGTAACTGCCGAGTAGTTTTTACGCACTTTGTGAATGGAGGAGAGACGCGGTCCTCCTCCACGCTGCGATGCGGAGTGAGATCAGCGGAAGGTTTCCGTGTTCAGATGATTGAAAAGGGGGACATTGTGTCTGTTGTAATACAAGAAGTTCCCGGGTCTGTTTCCCCCACATTGTTTCTACTTGTGGAGTGTATTTAATGACGCGCGTGCCCGCGCGCGTATACGGAGGGAGGTGTGTCAGTTTTTTTTTTTTTAACCGAAGTGCCTTTTTTTTCTTGCGATAGCGGACTTGGTACATGGAGAAGAGACTACAGCTGCGACTTTTATATTATATCGAGCAAGTCAGTCACATATCCATGTATCGACAGGCTATATATCAGTTGTCTTTGCCAAACAGCTGGCTCGGATGAAGGCATTATTGTGCCTCCCTTTCCTCTCTTCTGATGGATTCTCCGCTGTCACGTGACTGCACACTCATTGTAGTAAATGGGCGTTGGTCAAGATGGCCGCCCGCTGGCTCTCACATGTATGTGTGTGCCCGTAGGGGGAGAGGCATGTTTAACCAGAGAATGTGGCTTCGCACGCGCTGGTCTATGCGGAGGAAAGTGTAGTCACACATAGAGACTAACATACAGCATCTTTGTTACAACCGCCACGATGAGAGAAAATCAAACGTAACATTCACGTAATGGACGGCCTCGCTCGAGAGAGGCTCTGTTATCGTTTTTTGCCGTCGTCCCTTTTCATGTCACCGCGTCGTCATGGCAGCGTTATCAAGCGCGCCCCCAGCCCGGAGGACGAGAAGGCCGAAAGCACTACGACCAGAAGTTTAAAGGCGAACGTGTCACTCATAATGTCCTCTAAAAGTCAACAGCACCAGAAGCCTCCGAGTCATTGGGTTGTAAGTACACGGACGTGACATTTAAGTGCAAGTTCCTCTCATGAATGACAACCATGTAGAACACTGACAACCCCGCCCAGCAACGGGGTCCCATCACGTGAAATGGCTATAGGCATCACAAAATGGCGAGTAGAGAGGGGGGAGGGGAGGTGGCGCAACACAGCTGAGGAAGAGCTGGTGAAGACTCGGTGAACAGGCTTCGGTAGATTATCTAGCCTGTAGACTAGATATAACTAATTTCATACTTTTTTAAGTGTAATTTAGGGTCCGGTATCAACACAGGCCTCTGATTCCCCCCCTTCCTCATCCTCCTCCTCCTCCGCTGAATAACATGAACGCTTCTCTTAATGTAACGTTCCGCTGTACCAGCGGGCGGGTCTTCTTCTCGCGGTAATAACGTCACAAAATGGACAGTGAGGTGGAAGCCATGTTTAGGTTTCAGCTCTTCAAAATAAAATAAATAAATAAATAGAAAAAGAAAAAAGTCTCCGTAATTACATAACGGTCGAGGCTGACTCACTTCCATCTTCTCAAAATGGAGATCTCGCTGCTGCAAAATGGAGGACTACCCGCACGAGCTGCAGGCGGGGTCAGAGCAGAACAGACTGAACTTTGACCCATACTGCTGCACCCCCCCCTTTACATAAATGAATTCCAGACCTGAGGCCGCCTCACTCTCCCTCTCCCTAACATGTCATGCTAAATCTAAAAAAAAACGTCCTTTCTGCTGTACAGCTTTAGGCTAAACATTTAAATATATCTATTTTTTTTATATGATAAAGTCTGATTAAAAGAGGGCAACAACTTGCTCATCTTGATGCACATATATCATATTCTACACATGCACACGGTGTAATTTGCTAAAACAGTCTATAAATCCACAAGCAGTATTCATCCATATCATCAGGTGTTTGTTTTTTTGTTTTGTTTTTAAGGAACTGTAAAATAATGAAAGGATCATGTAATGTAAAGCAGTATTAATAAGTCAGTGGCAGTACAGAAAACGTAAGGGAAGGTTATTCATAGACACACACACATACATGCATACATACATAAATATTGCATATGTGAGTGCCTTTGCAGATAGCATCCGACCTGCCAGGCTGCTTCACACCGCTCACGGTGGCATCGTTATTACATTTTGATTGGACAAGATTCACCCGTAAGTAGGGTTTAGTGGACCAATGAGACCTCAGCAAGTGAGGGAGACGACCTTTCCCCTATAAATCTGGGCCAATCGGGGAGTGATGACAGCTATCACAAGGGTCACCATCTCAGCTCCGTTGTGCCATCGCTGTGGTGTGGATCGTCTCTGTTTTAAGGAGAAGGTGCAAGAGCTGAAACGGCCGTCCAGGCGCTGTAGCAGAACCCCGATTGGCTGAGGCAGGTGGTTGTTGCAGCAAACCCCCAGTGCATGCTAGTTGCGAAGCTGGATTCGACAGTCGAACGTGTTACTCGGGCTGCTTTATCAAGAAAGTGGAGCGGTCACAGAGAAAGCTATCTGGACTCGTTGCCATATGTTGTTTTGTCTCGTCGCATGACCAAATAGATGCTTGACATTGGACGACAACATACATATTACCCAGCAGTCATCATTGTGTGTGTCTAAAAGACACGCAGAAAAAAAGAAAACATTCATTTAATTGAACAGTTGGTAAAAAAAAACTGTTAATCATATTTTATTTGGGGAATAAACATATATGGGGGGGGGGGGTTAATACTCTTGACATCTATTGGCTTTGTCATCGGCTGTCAAGACGCCACTAGTTCACCACTTCCCGCCCCGTGCGATGTCAAAAACACACTTGCCCTTTCTTTTTCCCACTCGTACGTCTCCACGTATTTTACAGCTGGCAGTACGCTCAACATGGAATCTGTCACCACCTCACAGCAGCCTGCAGCAGGGGGAAACCTCCAGGAGAGGGACAAAGTTACAGAGATGAGAGCGATGTGACACAGTTAGGAGAACCAATATTATTTCACGTGGTATCTAATTTACCTGCAAGAACAGGCCAGCTTAGCAGTCCAGAAACCCCGGTGATGACTGCTGATGGTTTGGACAGAGTCAGTGGTTGGCGCTGTGGAGGTATTTTAGCCGATGGGGAAGACGGGTAGCTGGAATTAGACGATAGGACTTTGGCTGGTAACGAGGATTTTGGTGCGCACTTGTTCCTCACCATTAGCGATAAAAAATTCATCTGCGATTTTATGCTGGCTAGGTAGCTCTTATGAAATATTAACCCCCCTCCCCCCTGCACTTTTGCTGCAGCTAGCGTTTGCGCCGGGTTTGTAATGGCTATATGTACACAAGTATTTCATGGGCCTTGCTAAACAGTAGTTACAGATGTGGACAGAGCAGAAAAAGAAGAACAAAAATCCCCATAATTACCTTTTTAACTGCCGCTTAAAAGGAGGGTTTTCCATCATGTCCGGTTTTAAAAGGGACGGTTCAGCTATCTGGTCCAACTTCTTGCCAAAGTTGGACCAGATGAGAAGATCGATCACGTTGCAATCAGTAGGAAGAGTCTGGATGCTCTTGGTTTTGCTTTTACCCTTTGTCTCGGTGTCAGAGGGTCAGGGTTCCTGCCTTATTTACATCATGGAGGAGTCAAGCGATTTCTGAATGTGAAAATAACGACGACGCAGTGTTCAAATTCTCTGCTGCTCAAGCGCATCCACATTTATTTTCCCTTGACATCTAGATCTCTCCAAATATGTAACAATATGTATGCATATGTACCTGACTTAACCCGCGGAAATAGCAGTCAACACCTGCCATCTGGGTTGCAAGCGCTCTGCTGGGAAAGGCGTCAGTCAAACCTGTCAAACATGCCTTTTCTGCGTGGTAAATACTGCCAACACACACACACCATTTTTTTGGTGTGAACGCAGCATCAGTGTGCTTCAGACAACAGACAGTAGCAAACATGAATAGGAACACAATAAACAAAAACATTTACATTTCAAACAGTAGTACAAAACATACTTAAATACATTTTAAAACATCTGTAGTTTCAAATATTGTCAAATTCAAATTGCCGTCAGCCAAGCCAAAGTTAGTTTATACCTGTCGGGATCTGCATAACTTCTCAGAGAACCTCTTCTTTGAGCCGTTCGCGTTGCACTCGGTTGTCTCAAAGTTCTGGATAAAACAAGAGAGCCCTACGCCAACATCCCTGCACACCTGGCCAATCGCTGCTTGAAGTTAAACGAATAATCAAATAAATATTTTCATACAGAACGTGAATATTAAGTTACAAAACGGCGCCGTTTATTCTGAGCACTCGCACCGCGAATAAAGGCATCAACCAACCGCGTTGTGCGGAAACGGACACGTTCAATACATTCATTAGTGTACAACAACACGGAGGCTCTGTAGTTTCTCTATATAGTCTGAAACTTCATTCCCCCGGTCAAACTTGACAAAGGCAGAGCACACCAGATCCACTCCTTTCGTTCTAACCTTTCACAATAAAAGCCCTGGACACACATACACATTGTTTACCGGTCGGAGGAAGCTAATCGCTTACAGTAGAATCTATCTTATCTAAACCCTTTTTATTGAAAAACTGTCAGGGCTATGAATGGTTGCGAAGCAGTTCTAAGCTAGCTGCAACAATCTGGCTCTGCGTGGATTAGTCTTGAGGTAGCTCCTTGTCTGGAAGTGTAATTAGCAATTAGCTCCACGTCTCCGGTGTCGCTGTAGTAATGAGTGTGTGGTGTATCACTCTGCTGATCATTAGGTA
The DNA here is from genome assembly GCA_038501785.1 of Myoxocephalus aenaeus. Classification (NCBI taxonomy): domain Eukaryota; kingdom Metazoa; phylum Chordata; class Actinopteri; order Perciformes; family Cottidae; genus Myoxocephalus; species Myoxocephalus aenaeus. Next base: position 23,195 of record JBAMJR010000188.1, read on the forward strand.
GAGGAGGACTCTCTCAGAAGTAGCTGGAGCCTGTTGTTGTGACCCGCCGGTGGCCGCGACTAACCGATGAAGGACGCATGTATTCTGCTTTTTAACGTGTAAAGCGCTGAAAGTTTTAGCTATGAACGTGTAAAGTGCAACTTACACACACACACACACACACACACACACACACACACACACACACACACACACAGAGGCATGCCTCACTGTGGTCCCAGGGCCTCCTCTGTCTGTTCTGAAGAGCGCTAACCCTTGGCCTTTGACCCCTCCTAGAGGAAAAGCCTTTCACTCCTCCTCCGCGAAGACCACACTCTTTTTGTATTCTCTTGGCTTCTTTTCTTTCTTCCCCTCTTCCTCTCCACTCCCTTTGTTTGGCTCAAGCATGGATTTAATACCTTCACAGCTGAGGAAACCTCTTTTTTTTTTTTTTTTTTACTACACGTTTGACTGACGACGTGTTTCCATCTTTGCACACAATGAGTCGGATGAGGGGTCTAGATTTACAGATTAATTTCAAGTGGAGCATTTTTGACAATCACGTACTCTTCAAATTCTCTTCAGCTTGTCGTTTTGTTGGGATTATGTACAATTAAACCATTGAATCCATGCAACGGTGCAATAATATGTGGTTATTTAACATCTAGGTGAGGTTGACAGATGGCAGGTTGCCACCATGTTGGTTAAAGGCGAAGATGTTCAAAACGATAAACTAAAAAAGACCGATGAGTGAAGGAGCGCGTAAGCAAATGTGAAGCATGTTGTTCTGTTGTCCATCTGCCCGCCCATTCATCATCTTTGCCCGCCCATTCCTGACCTGTTGCCATGGTTTCAGCCAATGGGAATGGCTGTCGGGTGGCAGTCGGCGGCGGTAGGGGTCAAGCAAGTTCACTGTTGGTTGGTTGATGGGGGTGTGGGGCATTGGAGAGGATAATGGTGGTCGATAAGGTGGGACGTGTGCGTCGGGGGTGATGATGGTTTTGATGTGTTCGGTAGAAGTTATCAGTCTGTTTTTTTTTGGGGGGGGGGGGAGGAGCTAGTGATCATAGAAAAGCATTGATCAGTGATCAAAAGATCATTTTTGGGGGAGATGGGGATGTCAGGTATTTTGGATGCACAAAAGACTATTCATCTGAGCCTCCTGGGGGTTTTTGGGGGTGGGTTTTATCCCGGGAGATGGAGGAGGTGGGTGGGGGGATTGGTTGGGGTTTTGGGCCCATTGATGCTCAACTGGGTGGGGCTGTGGGGTCGGATAAAGGGCGGTAAAGATGGAGCGCTGCACTGATGCAAGCAGCGTCGGGGGTGGAAGGCCAAGGGTCAAAGGTGCAGCACGGATGCAACAGATGGAGAAAAAAAATAGTGCCGGGTCGGGATGGGTGTTACGATCTGTTCCACAGTCTGATTCTTGAGAATTATCTCGTTTCGAAGCATCTAGAAAGATACAACTGTCATGTTTTCCTTTCCTATGCTGACTTTCAGTCAGACAACTTAGTTTTGCACATAAATACTATAAAATCTGTGGCTACTCTTTTATCAGATTTATCAGAAGGGGACCTACAAAGAAAAGACCAAGGATTATTGAAAAGGCATATTAAAAAATAAAAACACAATTGAAAGAAAGATCCTTTTGTCATGGAGGAACACCCAGAGGGAGGAGGGTCAATGGTGTGGACGCCCATGTGGAACAGTGAAGGACGAGACGCAGCCAAGAACAAATACACTTGCATGATTTCCGTGGTAACAAATAAGCACACACAGTAACAAAAAAAACGATGAGAGCATGATTACTGGCAAAAGTACAGGATTAGGATGCTCTTCCATTCGGCGGGGCTACCCTTCCCCCACCATGCGTGGGTGGTTGCACAGGATGCTGTCCCGCTACTCGCTGTTGGCTCAGTGGTTTTTTTCCCCCCCAGCAACTGGAGCTCAAGCCCCATAACGGCGGGCTGTAGCCGTTGGGTGCGGGTGACGGGCGTTGGTTGAAGTAGACCAGAAAATCCGGTGGCCCCGCCACCCACTTACCTGCGAGATGTTTAAAGTGGTTCCGTCAGAATTGGAATCCGTACAGGCAGCAAAGAACAAGACGTTTTTGCGCAGTTGATCTGGGTTCAAAGAAAATGGCGGCACAGATGGTGGAGGGATATTCGGATCCTCATGGGCGACGGGGTGATACAAGATATACTGTATATCGCTCTCCCAGAGAAAAAGACATGGAAATGCCCCCCGATTTGCTCGTACTCAACCGCTCCATCTGTGAGAATGTAAATGGAAGGTTTGTCTCCTAAGTAGCGTTCGAACCTCAGGTTGAGTTTGAATTGCCATTGAACATTAAGTCATTGGTGTAGATGAACAAACCAACAGATGTGTTTACAGTCACTGTAATATTCCACTGTTATTTGAAATATATTCCGAATTGGATACGGGTCGTCGGAACCGCAGACAATCCTGATCTCTGAAGTGCTGCTCTTATTTTTAGTCACTATCGATGCCAGGGTGCAACGAGTAAGATGTCCCGTTTTGCCCACGGTGTCTTTCTCAAGACGAGAATTGTGTCAAGACCTCAGCGCTGGCGGCAGCCGTGACCGGAGGCATTATGATGTTTTATTATGTGTGTACGTGGTGGTTGAAGGTCAAGGTCACGGTGCCCTCACATCCGTACCATTGCGGGACGTCCTTGATCCTTGAACGTCTCGGAAGGACTTGGACGAACTAATTAGAATTTGGTCGTCAAAGGTCACTGGTGAGTCTAGGTGATTCTAGTTGCTGGTGGAAGTTGCTGCATCTTTGTACCAGAAAGAAGTGTATAGTTTCATTTAAAAAAAATCCCAGGCTTAAGTGCAATGTATACCTGTTTGATGTAGCACTCGTATCAAAAGAAGTCCCTTCAAACGGACTCTCTTCCTCCCTCCAACACGTTGTGGCCTCGGCTTCATCTCCCAACAGTTTGAGACACCCCTTTGTTTTGCAGACGTTTTAACTCGCTAACACCGTCTTCTTCTTCTCTCCACAGGACCAGGAAACTGCAGATCAGAAACATTCCACCTCACCTGCAGTGGGAGGTTAGTTCCTATTTCCTGTTTGTTTTTCTTCTTCTGGCTGTGGATCATTTACAGTCTGTTACTGTGACTTCCCGTTCCAGCTGTGGCTAAAATCCAGACGTTTTGTCACGTCTCCTCGCTGTCCGATACCGACTCACAAGGCTTCACTAGCTCTGATGTGAACCCAATACATTAGAGGCCGAGAGCATGATGTAGTATAAAGCGGTACCAAGCCTGTGTAGGGAGGAAGACGAGCGGGATGGATAACACAGGACTCTCATCCAGGAGATCGTCATTCGTGTCCCGCGTGAAACCAAAAGTCAACGCTGACCCCAAACCCTGCCGGTGGGATGAAAAAGAACGTCAAACAATCTCCAAAACGACACAGTTATTCGTAGCCAGAAACTGTGAAAACGGTGATAATCGTCAGATTTTCATCTTACCGTTGGTTCTGGAACTCATCATTTGGGAAAATTGTGATATTTAAAAAGTGGGTCCTGACCAAACGTATGTGACAAGATGGGAATTCCTACCAAACATTTAGTGAAATGAGTTGCTTTTGCAGCTTTGTGTACCGGCTCTAAAAAAAACAAAACAATCAAGGGTCTCATTGCTATCCTTACACCTTTAGAACCGTGTTTCTGATACTTGGAGCTGACTTGAAGCGTGTGCTTGTATGTGTGTGTGTGTGTGGGTCATATTTACCTTGACTGTGAATCATGGGAGAACCACAAATCTTACGTCATATTTGATGGCTCGCACCCAAAAAAAAAATCCCCAGCTCAGCATGGGAACGCATGACTTTCGGCGGAAGCTGCAGGTCGATTCTAATAGAATCCCAGCGATTTTATAATCGAACATTAACTAATAGTCGTGTATTGATCAACTCGTGGATAACGGTTCCAGCCTATTGATCTTTGAGTAATTGCTGCAGTTATCTTCTCCCTTTAGCCGGACGTCTAATACCAACTAAAGTAATATTTAACCAAGAAGCTGATCGGGTGACCTGATCATTGTCATTTGTGCAGGAACCGCTGCTCCAACGGGTTCATTGCTCATCCAGTTTGAAGCGCTTCACATCAGGGGTCTTAAATCTTTTTGACATACTTGAGGTGCACTTCTTCTGATTGTTTAAAAAAAATGAGTAAAAAAAACAACAACAAAAGGAGAGGAAATAACCTGGGCAGTAATTATTGACCAATAAAAAATATTCTGCTGACCCTCACTAGTCCAAATTCAATGTATTCACTATATTTTGCCGTGTCGTGATATTCAGACGTACACGGCCATTGAAATGATGCTTGGTTTAAATGACTACGTTTTTATATGTATTGGAATTCTCCTGCACGTTTAGATGTAAAAAAACAAAACACTGGCTTTGTAAAGTAAGAAAAGAATATGCTGTGTATTTTTGAGAATATAATCTAATCATTTGGCAGGGAGTGGTTGAGAGCTGCTTTGCAGCACACACTAATAAAACATTAAGCTAAAAGGGTTTGAACAAGCGGAACCTCTGAGCTCCAAACATGCATTCTGTGCACGCGGCACAGCGGCTTCATGCACAGCGCTGTAGATACGCAAGCAACGACGGCAGCATTTAAATACTTCAATATTCTCTCTCTGTCTATCTCTGCTGATGAACATACATTTGTTTCATTTAATAAGCTGTAAGACACCTGGCGTTAAGAGCCGGCGGCTCCCCGTTGTTTCCCTCCCACTGGCTCCTCTTCCATCTCGGCTCTGTTCACTTTAATCTGTTGATTCGTCAAACACGACTGAATGCAGAAGATGGGAATGTGGGCGGATCAATAAGCTCCATACATGGTGTGTGTGTGTGTGTGTGCGTGTGCGCGTGTGTGTGCGTGTGTGTGTGTGTGCGTGCATCTTATTGTTTTGTGAGGGTGTGGCACGCTCCCTGCCTCCTCTGGAAAGAGAGAGAGACAGACCTCCTCCTCCTCCTCCTCCTCCTCTCCCCGCTACTCGTGTCCACACGAGGGCGACGTCTCTCCGCAAAGCTGACAGCAACATGTCAAGCCTAATTCATGCTTCTCCGTCAGGTCGACCTGACGCAGTCGTTGAGCATTCGAAGTTCTGCGTCGAGGGTCCGCGTTGCTCTGCAATTAACCGCCATGCCGCCAGGGGGGTGTGCCTGTGTGGCTGTGTTTTGCCCGATTTCTCGCCATGAGTTTAATGTCATTTTGCAGTCTTTGTAGTCCCTCGAAGAAAAGTTATAAAGGTGGTCGTATTTCCTGACCTCCTCGATGATTCGTTCTTCTGTTTGGTCCATTGTTACTACCGGTCTACAAGAACTTTAAAAATAGCGGTGTAGGAAGACAAACCGGAAAGAGCAACCGCCGGGAATTACGTTCTGAGCGGACCAATCGCAGCGTTGCGGTCCGCGTCAACGCGACGCGTAGTTAGGATTTTTTGGAGGTCAGGCTACGGCATAGGGGTCTGCGTCGACGCGTAAGCTACGGCGTAGGTACGCCGTCGACCTGACGGAGAAGCATGAATTAGGCTTCACTTCCATGTTTCTGAACCTTTAATGAGGTCAGAGGTCACAGCAGAGAGATATATCTATAGAGAGATTGATATATATTGATATTTATATATAGAGATATAAATGGAGATGTATAGATGGATATATAGATATAGATATTTTTACTTTATTTTTGAATAGTCAGCAAACTGTATTGTATCAGAAGTAAGCATCAGATGATTCATTGCAAACAACCCTAAAAAAACAACAACAAACAAACGTGGAGAAGCCGTACCAAACCCACACTTGTAATGTTGCTGCAGTCGTGGAGGATTTCACACAAATCAAACGATTATGTAAATAACAATGTTAATAACGGGTTAAAGTCCTTGTCCCTGCCCTGAGCGTGCGCGTGATTCATCGTGCGATCACTCAAGAGCCGCTTTTCCACTTCACACCTTTCACTTTTGAGGAGCTCTTCAGAGCTGAAGGCCCCCGAGGCCACAGACCTGAGACTGCAGCTGCACTTTGGTTCAGGCCAGGCAGCGTTTTAAAAGGCTGTCAGTGTCACCGTGACACGCAATCTCCCAAAAGTCTTCTTCTGGTTAATATCCCAGATATGTGCGGTCATCTTTTCTGAATATGGATAAGGGTTTGCTATTAACTCTCTAACCGCCACCTGGAATATCTCATGACTTTTTTTAATCAATCAGTTTGTCCCCAATGACTTCAAATCGCTGTTTTCTTTTTTTATTAGTGCTTTAAAAAAATTCCAAATGTATTAAGCTTGTGTCAAAACATCTAACCTATGCAGTTGTTAAATTGTTTGCCATGGGTCCTAATTTAAAGTATCGCACCCTATCGGGCAGACAGTCATTTATTTTATGACCTTATTACCGTTATTTTGACACTCAGAGAGAGGTCATGGAAAACCTGGAAAAGTCATGGAATTTTAAAATGGTTATTTCCAGGCCTGGAAAAGTCCTTGAAAAAAATAAAATCCCAAAGGTTTTGTAAAAAATAAAATCCCAAAGGTTTTTGTAAAAGTTTTACGCTGAGTTTGAAATAATTAATATGCTTTTAAAAGAAAGACTCTCAAAATATAGGCAGGCATACATACAGGCATCTATATAAATGTTTATTCTTTTAATCAAACTATTGTCTCATTCATTTGAGTCATTTAAGGTTTACTGTATGCTTTGTATTCTCATTGTTAGTTTAAATACTACATTTACTCACTTTTTCATGTTTACACCCAGATTTCACTAAATGTTTGGTCATGGACATTTGGTTAAAGTCATGGAAAAGTCATGAAATCCATTGATCAGAATGTGAATGAACCCTGACTGAAGGACAAATACATTAGTTTGAATGAATGTGGGTTTGTATCCATAAAAATCAAACGAATGACTGAAAACGAAATCAAAGGCTGGTAAATTAAGCTTTTAAGCACTAATGTGGATTCTACTGAATCTGCCATTTGTATAAAAGAAAAGTATTTATTTTCATGTTTCACAATGAACTGCAACTTCCTCACAATAATGATAATAATCAGTTTTTTCTTCCTTTTTTAGATGAAATTAATCAACTAACTAACGAATAATATCTTTAGTAAAGGGTACCAATTTTTCTGTGACGGTCCAGAAGTTTATTCAGTCGGCAGTCCTTAAGAAAATCAAAACATCAACGCATCGATTTGGACCGTGTGTGTTTTGTATCAGTTGCACTTGCATGAGAAGACGATGACCTCTGGTGCGACCTTGATGTGCCTTTTGGGCTCAGGTGAATCCTGACGTGTCCTTTCCCTCCTGGTCTGATCCCTGTTCTTCTTCTTCTTCTCTCCCTCTCTGTGTTCCAGGTGCTGGATGGTCTGTTGGCTCAGTGTGGAACCGTAGAGAACTGTGAACAAGGTGAGACCTCGACGCTTCACTCTGGTCCTACACCATGTGGCCCGTTTTGATGTTAGGAGTAGGAACGGGACCTTTTTTATAGAAGGAGTTCCCAATGGCGTCACGTTGTGGTTTTATTTGAGGTGCTTTGCTGCCCCCAAGTGGTTTTCTGTCACAGTGAAGAGGGACACAGCCTGGTCTACATACAGTGTGTAAATATAATAGTCTCATTTTAAAAGTGATTAATATCTGCTATGAATAACGCTGATTCCAAAAAGAGCAAATATGTCCTCATGTCCCCTAAATGAGCCAAGATGAACATGGAAGGGAAACATAATATTTTCATAAAGTATGCACCAGAGCTACCAGAAGAAGTCACTCTGACCTAACCGCCCATGAACCAACTCACGCTGTCTCTCCTCTCTGTCTCTCAGTGAACACAGAAAGTGAGACGGCCGTGGTCAACGTCACGTATGCATCCAGGGAGCACGCCAGGCAGTAAGTTCCTCTCTTCCTCTTTTTAACGCCCTGTGGACACTCTCTTTCTTTACTCGCTTCTCTCTAAAAGGTTTCCATAGAGGTTTTCCAGTAAAAAAAATTTATTATAATAATATTTTTTTTAAAATAATATTATTCAACATACTTCAGTGTGTAGTACACTTCAGTTTTTATTAGTGCTGTCCTATTAGCGCGTTATTAACGGCGTTAACGCAAACCAATTTTAACGCCGTCAATTTTATTAACGGCGTTAACGCATTTTAATTTTTTTCTCGCGAGCACCATGCCGGATGTAGCTCAACCGGAAGCAAAACAATAGGCACGCCGTTTGGGCTTGGAAGCTAGGCTAACCTTACGGTTTGAAATGAATGAATGGTGAGCGCGATACGGCAAAATGAATGATAAGACGCTAATGAATGGAAAGTTTACTTTCAACAAGTTGTCAGATGGTTCCCTTGACAAGACCAAAGTGGTATGTGCCATTTGTCATTGTGAACTGAGCTATCATCGTAGCCTATCCAGTCTGAAACACCACTTGATGGCCAACACACAGCTGATGCTAACTCTGCGCCCCCTCATCATAGCAGACAAGAATGGATGACTTCAGAAACACATGGACGCCACAACAAGAACAGACTTATTGCAGCCATAGCTAAATGGTGGCTACTGAGTAGCTGGCTGAAAACAAAGAAGTAGGAGGCTTACCTTTTATTGGTAACCTAACTGTTACGGTTCATTGTTCCGAAATAAGAGGCCTGACTGCTATGTTCACAGCTCTCTCTCTCTCTCTCTCTCTCTTAAGCCCTTGTTTACCTAAAATGTGCACTTTATCATTTTATTTTGTAAACCCTTGTTTACCTGAAATGTGCACTTTATAATTTTATTTTCTACCGCTGTTTGGCAGTTGTTTTTCAATAAAATAAAACATTTGCATAAAGCAAGCCAATCCACTTTTTCATGTTGATAAGAGCATTAAAATGAAGAAAAAAAAAATTGCGATTATGACATAAATGTGATTAAATATTTTAATCGTTTGACAGCACTAGTTTTTATGTATTTATCCATGTTAAAAGATATCCTTTTTCTTTTTTGGTGCCAGTGTGACCCTACCTGAGATGTGTGCAGACAATCTAAAGAACGCCTTTTATGTTTTTAAGTTCTAATTACAAAAATAACATTCCAATCACCCAAAAAATAAAATGTGCCTCAAATTATAATTTCTTTGATTTAATTAAGTTTTAAGTCAGAACAAAATAACAGCATTGAGATGTTGTTTTGTTAACACATGTTAACATATATCCAGTGTCCACAGTACATTCTGATGGAGTTAACTAACTAATCAAGTTATATTTCCAGACATATCTTGAGTACCAGGGACATAACAAGATTGTTTATAGTTACATAATACATTTGAATATTTTTAGGATTAAGAAATCAAGTTGGATAAACAGTTGAAAGTCAGGTGCCCTGGACATTATGGAATTGCTTTAACATTACAAAATACATTTGTTGTTACTCTAAATGATAAATAATTAGTTGAATCGGCACGATTCTTTTAAACGGTGAATTCAATATTTTGGCTTGGCAATTCATAATCAAGAAAAAACTGAAAATATCCAAATTCATGCGACTTTTTATCAGTGTAGCATTACCACCCGATAACAATACTCTAATTAAAACTGTCCTGCACTTGACATTTTACTAAAGGACAAAGTATAAGCAAAATATCAAAGTAAAAGTATTTGTTAGGCAGCAGAATGGAAACATTCAACACTTATATGTGCGTAAGCTGCATTTTACAAATGTCAACATCCTGTTGGCTAGTTAAATCTATCTCAATGCATCAGGTTTGATCATGTTTGCTTTGATAACATCTGCTTCCTAAAAAAAGTGTCTCTAGCTGTTAGTTTTCTGCTCATAACTAACACAAGTGTACGCATTACTGTGCTTAGAAAAACACAATGCTCACGTTCTTGTCCCTCCCAGAGCCATCCAGAAGCTGAACGGGTACCAGTTCGAGAACAACGCCCTGCGCGTCTCCTACATCCCCGACGAGAACTCCGAGCAGGAGGCGGGCCCCCGCGGGCCTGACAACGGCCGGCGCGGCTACGGGCCCCGGGGTGGGCCCCGAAGCGGCTCCCCAAACTCCGGGATGCCCCACAAGACGCAGCACGTGGACATCCCCCTGCGGCTGCTGGTGCCCACGCAGTACGTCGGCGCCATCATCGGCAAGGAGGGTGCCACCATCCGCAACATCACCAAGCAGACGCAGAGCAAGTGAGTGTCGTCTGCGGGGTTTAGCCGCGGGGAGGCGCTGTTGCAGGGAACTAGTGCGCCATTCCTCTGTATCTAATACGTTCTGTCACGCCTGAGTTTTCAAAATAAAAGCTTCGGTCTGCTCTCACTTGAGGAACCTCGAGCAGCTGAATTTGTTTCTGTTGAAACAAGTGGTCCGGACGGAAACGTCGATGTTCCAGAAACACTGTGAGGACTGTGGTTTCTGCAGAAACGGGGTGTGTTCTCTGCTGCGTCCCGCACAGAGTGGCTCTTGTTTCTAGAAAAAACAACTTGGACACCATTTGTAACCGACGAACCAAATCTCTTTATCTGCATGTGTCCCTTTCTGCCCTTAATAACAACATAGCATCAAAAAAAATTCTACTCTAAATGCACTTATTTAGCAATAAAAAAAGAAAAGACAAATCCCACAATAAGCCCAGTGAATCCTCTTCTGACAGCCAGAGGATAGTTTGCGTCCATAACGCGTCTTCTTTCAGACTAGTGGAAAGAAAACATCCAAAATACGCATTTAGGTGTTTATTTTACTACTTTGTTTATTTGCATCTGCGGGCTGTTCCAGACAGTTTCATGATATCTTTTTTTTGACCGAAATGGCTTTTTGTAGACAGTATTTTCTGATTTATGTATAAAAAAGTTTTTTTACTTTAATATGTCGGCCAAATTAACAACTTAATTAACAAATCTAAACATTTTGTTTAGATTTCTGTTCTGAAAATGTATGCAAATGACCACATATTCAATAAGTTGGTGCCTCATTTGCATATTTAAACACAACATTTCAGAAAAGCTTATGATACAAAAATGATTGTCATTTTGTTAATAATCAACTGGGGAAGTTTCATGTTTCTTCTACGTGTTAAAATGTTTCCCTGTGCATCTGTATTTACTCCTCCTAACAAGCACATGAAACTGTTCTTTGCTTTTATAACTGATATTTTAATAATAGTATAATTATATATTTATAATGATAGTCTGTCCTGAGCCGAACCCGGAGACTTAACAAAGTTTCTGTTCTTCCCTGCAGGATCGACGTGCACCGCAAGGAGAATGCCGGCGCGGCCGAGAAGCCGATCAGCATCCACTCCACGCCCGATGGCTGCTCCTCCGCCTGCCGCATGATCCTGGACATCATGCAGCAGGAGGCCAAAGACACCAAGACGTACGTCCTCTCAGAGACTCACTAAGAACAGAAGCTATTCTTTTCTTTGGGGCAACAATAAGAATGACAATCAATGTTTGTTTACGGGGCAAACATTTTTTTCTTTTATGCAGACCTCTAACAAACGGTTGAGACATAGCTCCATGGTAACAGTACAATACAAAGGCTTTATTGCTATTATGCTAGTAATGAATAAAATAATAAAAAGTATACCAATATATGTCAACATAGACATTAGATTTATTTTTTAATATTAAATAATACATCTTAATGATATTGTTGTCTTTACTACAGTTACCATAAAACAGTTGAGATGTTTGGTAGAGCATGTTTTAAGAAAAGGAATAAACCCATATTCAACTTGTTTTGTTGTATCAAGTTACATAATTCTGTTGTGTAAGACCTCTGAAACTATGATCTATCTGGAGTAACCTGTGTCTGTTCTTTCTGATAGGAAGAGTTAAATTACAGATTTTCATAATGCATATCCAGTCCAGCTATCAAATGTCAAGTAAAAGGGTCGTCACATATTTTTTAAGCATTTAAAGATATCTTACATTTAGTTTTGAATAGTTTAATTAAAGTTGTAGATCATTTTAAAGACATATTCTACTAGTGAGACCTTTGTGGAGCCTTTAATTACCATTCTGACTAGTGGGAAACGCTATTATGGAGGGTGATTACTGGTTGGAGTGATTCGATAAATGTTAATACGGCTCGCCATGAAAGGGATTTTATTTAAAGACACGGCGATATCTAGTGTATGTTTTATTTATTTTTAGCCTAACTGAGTGTTAGCGATGCTCAATCAGGTTGAGTTGATGTAGTGATTCACAATGTGAGGCAGTTTCCCTTTTTAATGAAGGCGCTTTATTTGTCTGTGAGAAAGACGGCTAAAGAGATGAAAATGTTCCTCTCAAATAACCTGAGTTGTTTCTGTCTGCAGTGCCGATGAGGTTCCTCTCAAGATTCTGGCTCACAACAACTTCGTTGGACGCTTGATCGGGAAGGAGGGACGCAACCTGAAAAAAGTCGAGCAGGACACGGACACCAAGATCACCATCTCCCCGTAAGACTCTCTCTCTCTCTCTCTCTCTCTCTCTCTCTCTCTCTCTCTCTCCCTCTCCCTCTCCCTCTCCCTCTCTCTCTCTCTCACTCACTCACTCACTCACACTCTCTCTCTCTCTCTCTCTCTCTCTCTCTCTCTCTCTCTCTCTCTCTCTCTCTCTCTCTCTCTCTCTCTCACTCACTCACTCACTCACTCACTCACTCACTCACTCACTCACTCACTCACTCACACACGGCGAGTTTCATAGACCTGATGGACCCTTCACTAAGTCCCGCCCTCTCGAACACAGACTGGCCAATCGTAGCGTTGGCCGGTTCCGACCGAGGTCCGATGGCTATAACCGGAGAGGTTGGAAGGAGACACGGGTTTCTAAAACCTTCCGTTTCTACGTGAAAAAATGTGTCGCTAACATTAGCAGTGTACGTTAGCATATCATTAACTTGCCTTACTACTTCGATGCTACACTAGCTACTGAAGGTATACTGAATGTCTATATATGCTGCTTTTGCTTTTTGGCGATTGTTACAGTTTTTAAGCGTCTTTGAGCATTTGGAAAAGCATTATATAAATTAAAAGTATTATTATTGTTACAGTGACTAAAGACCATCCCGGCTTTAAAGGAATAGTGTTAGTCACAATGTGGGCTCTGTGGTATTAGCTGCAGGGCGGGGCTTAGCAAAAGGTTAATCTTTCTTTCTTTGGGATAATAAGGTATTCTATTGGATAGAAAAATATATACAACACATGCACGTTCATCAAGTTACTGAGACGCTTTATAGCAACTGGTCACATGGAAATAAACGTCTCCCGCTCCCCTTGTGTCACGTGTGCAGCCTCCAGGACCTGACGCTGTACAATCCAGAGAGGACCATCACAGTCAAAGGCTCTCTGGAAGCCTGCTCCAACGCCGAGGTGGAGGTCATGAAGAAGGTCAGAGAGGCCTACGAGAACGACATCGCCGCTATGAATGTGAGTCCGCACGCTTCATTATTATGCATTTATTCATTTGATGTTGAACACTTTGGGGCTCCATACTGTTTAACACACACACACACACACACACACACACACACACACACACACACACACACACACACACACACACACACACACACACACACACACACACACACACAAGATGGTTTCTAACCTGCAGTCTCCTTCTCTTCAGCAACAGACTCACCTGATCCCTGGGCTCAACCTGGGTGCTCTGGGCCTCTTCCCTTCCTCCTCCAACATGCCTCCACCCCCACCTGGAAACGCGTCCGGTAACGCCCCCTACGGTTGCTTCGGGGTAAGAACAGCTGCTCTGCAAATTCCCCTGAGAGACGCCGGCGCAAATTATCAATTGTTTGATGTGTTTTTTTGCTCCACTAGTCACTTAGGAAACGTAGGAAAATAGGATCCAGGTTGATGGTGAAGAAGTTCCCCATTAACAGATTGGCATTTTTTCCTGCTGACATGTTTTGCTTTGTGTGTTCAGGCTCCAGAGCAGGAGACGGTCCATGTTTACATCCCAGCACAGGCAGTGGGAGCCATCATCGGGAAGAAAGGACAGCACATCAAACAGCTGAGCCGCTTCGCCGGGGCCTCCATCAAGGTCAGATCTCAATACTTCTCACCAGGACTTTCATTCAAGTATCCGCTTATCGTCAAACTACGAAAGTCAAGGTTCCTAAAATGCTTGTATAATGATTATGGTCACCCTAAATCATTGCAGTGTGCTCAAAGCAGCAGCAGCAGCACCGAGTGCTTTGTGTTTTTTATGCCCCGATTACTTCCTTTTTTCTGATTACATAAAGACGACACCAGCCCTGTGGAGCCGACGCTACTGGAAAAGATACTTAGACCTCAAGTATCTCTAAATTCACAGTTGGAAATACAATTCATGACTCTATGTATCAAACAATAAGGCAGAAAAGATGGAAATACAACATTAATTATCTTGTAGTGTTAAATAGGCTTAGTTTGTCCATAATACAGAGGATTTCTCATCCTTTTCTAAGACTAAGTCTAAGCTCAACAATATCTTTTGTTGAAGAACCCATGATGTCACTGTGTCCCGCAACTTTTCAAACCAAACCCACAACCTCGATACGTCTAATACACCCTTGCTTACATTTAGTAATTTTGACACCACGGCTTGTGAAGTGTCGGGCCACTGACCAGGTGTGGATATTTTACCCGTCGGGGTGAGAATGTGTCGGTCAGTGAAGTGTTGTCCCTTTCCTTCATCCAGATCGCCCCAGCTGAAGCTCCAGACTCCAAAATGAGGATGGTGGTTGTGACAGGACCCCCAGAGGCTCAGTTCAAGGTAAACACTAACAAGACATGCCGAGCAGATTCATTTTCATCCCATTTATCAAAGAGGATCTTAAGCCCCTCTTCTCCCGCCTGCAGGCTCAGGGCAGAATCTACGGCAAACTGAAGGAGGAGAACTTCTTTGGGCCGAAGGAGGAAGTCAAACTGGAGACTCACATCAAGATGGCTGCCGCCGCCGCAGGAAGGGTCATTGGCAAGGGGGGCAAGACGGTAAGCCTCCTGAACCTCACGCTACAGTGCCCCGTCGCACATACATGCACTGGCTGCCACAGCGGGAATCCTGCCCCACTGAAGTGTCCTCAACATCACAACGTTCCCTTCATGAGGTCGTTACCTCCTCTCAAAGTAAAGAAAATAAAAGGAACTTGTGTCTTCAGGTGAATGAGCTGCAGAACCTGACAGCAGCTGAGGTGGTGGTCCCCAGGGAGCAGACGCCTGATGAAAATGACCAGGTCATTGTGAAGATCAACGGCCATTTCTACGCCAGCCAGGTACGCCTACTACTCTCTGGCCTCTGTTCTAACACTCTGGGGTCTGTGGTCATTTTCTCGATTTTACATAATTTTAAAATTTCCCTTTTTAAAGTCACTTGCATATGATACATACTCATGTGTTGTATATCAAAAATTACAGAACAATCTCAGCTATCTAATATAATGAGGCACCATTGTCCCAAGGCACAAGTGTAAAGAGAAAATATGACTAAAGCTGAAAAATATAATCTTAATTTTGAAAAAAAATTCATATTTGTTGTGAAAACATAGTCAGGTCCATAAATATTTGGACATTGACACATTTTTCATTATTTTGGCTCTGTACACCACAACAATGGAGTTGAAATGAAAAAAAAATGATTTGAGGAGTTTTTTAAGGCAAAGAAGTGGAATGTTCTGCAATGGCCAAGTCAATCACCTGACCTGAATCCAATTGAGCATGCATTTCACTTGCTGAAGACCAAACTGAAGGGAAAATGCCCCAAGAAGCAGCAGGAACTGAAGACGGTTGCAGTAGAGGCCTGCAGAGCATCACCAGGGACGAAACCCAGCGTCTGGTGATGTCTATGGAATCCAGACTTCAGGCTGTCATTGACTGCAAAGGAGTTTCAACAAAGTATTATAAGTGACAATTAGATTGATGATTATATTAATTTGTCCAATTACCTTTGGTCCCTTAAAAACGGGGTGGCCACTTATACATTTGTTGTAGTTCCTACACCGTTCACCTGATTTGGATGTAAATACCCTCAAATTAAAGGTGAAAGTCTGCACTTGAAGCACATCTTGATTTTTTCATTTCAACTCCATTGTCTTCGTGTACAGAGCCAAAATAATGAAAAATGTGTCAATGTCCAAATATTTATGGACCTGACTGTAACTTTACTCAGGTGGTATATCGGTTTTGGTGATGGAAATTGGTTTACCGAAGGTCTTAGGTTCACAAAAGCAGTGGAATATATGAATACAATGGTAGACACATGTAAATAAATATGTGTAAATAAATAATACATTTATTATTATATGGTGGGGATGATGAGCTGTGGCTGGCTTTGCGGCCTGCTAGGTGATGTGTTGGCAGGCAGACGGACAGGGAGACTGCTGCAGCGATGCTGCATGTTGTCCTCTGGACCCTCACAGCTCTGAATCCACTCTGTAAAATACATTAATACAGTCAGTATGAGTTCACTGATAGAAAGTAATGAGTAGACACCGACACGTAAGGAAGATCCAACACTGACTATGCTCAGACACTGCATGAGCTAGCTACGTGCAAACATTGCTAAAGCTAACAGATCCAACTATGCTCAGGCCATGAGCTAAAAATGCACAACGTTAGTTACAGTCTTACAAACACGTAACTGAGATCCAACACTACTAGTCGTACTAAGTTCACTGAGAGAAAGTTAACAGTGATAGGGACAACAGTTGATTACCCACCGTTCATAGCTGTAATCAGCTATCACTATGACCCTCAGCTTCTCCAGTTTTCTTTCCTTTCTTTCTTTGTTACAAAAAATGTCCTGTTTGTTTGTTTTTGTTTGCTTTGTCTTTTCATTTTTGTTCTGTTCCGTTTGTCATTGTCTCTTGTCCATAATGTAAAGCGTCTTTGTGTATCTAGAAAAGCGCTATATAAGTTGAAATTATTATTATTATCTCCGTTAGCTCGCTACCTGCTAGCTCCGTGTTAGCATCAGCTAACGTGACATAAACAGTACTGTAGTAACGATTAACGGAGATCCAACACTACTAGTCGTACTATGTTCACTGTAAGAAAGTGAACGGTGATAGGGACAACAGTTGATTATGCACCGTTCAGTCATAGACACGGAAGAGGACATCCAACACGGCGCTATCTAGTGCCCCATCCGTCCGTCCTCTCCAATATAGCTTTGCTCAGGACTCTTTGCTTGGCATCTTCTGACTCACACTGAAGCTTTGCATGCGTCATACGACATGTCCACGTTTTGCAAAATAGCCGTATGTGCCGATATATGAAAAGTAGTTACAAACCGATGAATTCCCATTATTGTCAAATTCCTCTTGCCACAGTTACCACTTCTTGCCAGCATTAACATGTAAAACCCTGTGGACATTTGACATATTGGCAGTTTACATCATTGACAGCTAAATATGGCAGCGCTAATGGTTAATCAGTGGCACGTTGCACATTTGATCTATAACCTATCAAATGCAACTCCGCAAAAGTCATTCAGGTAAAATACAGTTGAACAATCTTATGGTTTTGTCATTGATACGATGTCCCAACAGGCTGTGCCCGCAATGCTGCAAAGGGTTCATCTGTAATCACGCATAGCACCGCTAGCTACCATTTAAAAAAACATTTGTGTTTATCAGCGACAGATGCCATGTGGTCACTTTCCATGTGGTCACTTTTCCTCGACTGGTATTGAGTTTCTGGTAATTGATAGCTTAATTTCCTCGGTGTTCCTCAAGTGTCGGTTCTGGGCCCCATTCTTTTCTCTATTTACATGCTTCTCATATCACAGAATTAGCACGCATAGATCATGATTGAACTTTTATGCAGATGATACTCAACTATGTCTTCCTGTCAACCTTGACACATTCTCCATCTTAAACTTGCATTAATTGATTTCCTTGGCCTCTTGTACAAGCTGTTAACGCCGCACTGACACACTGGCACCTTTTGTTGATTAGCAACGTAAGCATTGATTTTTGAGACTCGTTTCTTCCGCTTATCAGTCTCCCTTAAGCTCTGGTTTGATCTTCACCACCTCCTGATGGAAATAGCTGTCTCTGTAGCTGCTAAATGCTTCACTATGTTCACCAGCTAGTCGCCATCTTTGTATATTTCTTTAGCTTTCATCTTGCCACCAACCATTGCCATCTGTCTTCTGTCCTCCAGTTGGCTCAGAGGAAGATCCGGGACATCCTGACCCAGGTCAAGCAGCCCCAGAAAGGCGGTATGGGCTCGGGCCCCAGCCCTAACCCCCAGGGCTTCACGGAGATGGGCAGCCCCACGCAGGGCCTGACCCAGGAACACCAGCCGCGCAGGAAGTGAGGGCCACCTTGCTCACATGCCGTGGGGCCCTCACAGCCCGACGGCGAGACTGACTGACAGACGGACACACACACGGACAGACGGACGGAGAGACTGACTGACAGACAGACGGATGCAGGAAAGCGACACACAGACCCAGCGATAGACAGGGAGAGACATTAAGAGGGAGGTAGTACGCCCGACAGACGGAGAGAAAGATCGGCATTTAGAGAGAAGATGATTCAAATCAAAAGATGAAATGAATTTAAAAAAGTAATAAAAAAAAAAAGAAGATTAAGATAAAACGAAACGTGAGAACAGAAACCAGATGGCAGGCCAGAAGAGAGACTGAGTGAGGATGGAGGGATGACGGAAAGGAGGGATGGAGCGAGGGAGGGAGGGTGCTGCGTCCTCCTAGTGTGCCTCGGAAGCTTGAACAGATCTAGCATGTGGACGGGTCTAACACCCGTCCACATGCACCGCGGAGACACGCTAGCAGGGTGACGCGCTAGCAGGGTGACACGCTAGCAGGGAGACACGCTAGCAGGGAGACACGCTAGCAGGGTGACACGCTAGCAGGGAGACACGCTAGCAGGGTGACACGCTAGCAGTTCCTTCCTCCGTCGTCCCCTACAGACCTCTCCCGCCATCTGCAGTTAGTCCTATATTTTAAGGGTGGTTTTTTTAAACATAGAGATATATGTATAGAAATGTTTTATTCAGAGCTATTATCGATAGAATGCAGTGAGGCAGAGCCGAGAGAGGGAGCAGGGAAACCGCTATAACTTCCCCAGCCAATGAAAGTCTAGAAGAGGGGCCGCAGATGTTAACACTGCTCTTTAAAAAAAAAAAAAGACCTCCGAATAGCGGAGAGTTCAGAAGGAGAAAATATGAGGTTGTAAATATATAATCTTCATGTAAATGTTAAGAAATGCTGCGTCTGGCCGCCTTGCCTTTTTAAGAGAGAGAAGAAGAAGAAAAAAGGGATCTTCTGTACATTTCCCCAGTCCCTCGTCTATGACATGTAGCATAATGTAGCCTACAACGGGGCTGTGGGCTGGGGAGGCACTGAGGTTCCCTTTCCACGATTATGCCGTGTGGCGGAAGGCGCAGCAGGAGACAGTCAGGGGAGCGGCGGTCGCAGCTGGTCCTGCAGTTCTATTGCAGCGGCTCAGCTCACACACGCGCGGGAAACCGTTAGTAAAAACACAGCCGGCGGCTATGCTAGCTGGCTAGCGGCCCCGCACCTTAAACGGCATATTTTATATATATTGTATATATATGATATGTGAGTTAGCCCGGCCCCTCGGGTGAATGTATCAAAGGCAGCGAAGCGAGTCAGGCGTGAGTTTTTTTTCTTCTTTTCGTACCAATAAAGTTGTGCGGTGGCGGACGGTCTTTCCGGCGCTGGACACTCGAGGCCGGTCTCGGACAGGATGGCGTTCTCCTCAGAGGAGCTGGGGTCATTGAG
This sequence comes from Myoxocephalus aenaeus, assembly GCA_038501785.1. Classification (NCBI taxonomy): domain Eukaryota; kingdom Metazoa; phylum Chordata; class Actinopteri; order Perciformes; family Cottidae; genus Myoxocephalus; species Myoxocephalus aenaeus. The sequence continues at coordinate 42,937 of JBAMJR010000188.1, forward strand.
ACCATCCCTGCATTAGAGGTATCTTTTGTCCATTCGGACAATCAAGGCCTCTAAATGCTTGTTGTATTATTATTATTATTATTTTGTATTATTATTATTACTATTATAAAAAGAATGTTTGAGACCGGCCTCGGAACCAAAAAGCAAAGTCTTCCAAAAGCTCCTCGCCTTGAGCTCAGAGAAGGTAAAATCAGACCGAAAGTGGGCGGCGGCTTCCTCGTTCTCTCTCCCAATCTGCTAAAGGCCTGTGGGCGGAGCTTCCAGACCCCGCCCACGTATGATAATGAGGGGCGGGGTCTACGCCTGGACTCTCTCGCCAAGATTAGAACAGATTAGAGAAAGAAATGAAAAAGAAAGAAACCTACCTCAGGGTAAAGTTACCTCAGTATTCCTAACTTTTTTGTTTTTGTTTCTTGCTGGTGTTTTATATGAGATGAAAAAAAAAGAAAGAGCTGAATAGTCCTGAATATTTTTTATTTTTTTAAAAAGAAGTATTTTTTTTTAGGTATTTGTCTTGTTGCTTTGGTTATATTTTTCTTTTCTTTCTTTTTTTTTTTTGTGGCTCGTGTGAGATGATGTGTGAATGAGCTCAGGATGACGAAGAGGCTGCGTGTTTTTCTCCAAAGCAGAGATCGACAAACTGCTGGTCTACAGAGGGAATGGGTTGAGTGCCATTTTTTTGTTTGTGTAAATTGAGGAAAATGCTCTCTGTTTTCCTGAGGTGTGATTGGAGCAACTGACATATTGGCCAATGGGGAGTGGTGTTAACTCGAGAGGGGGGGTCCTGAAGGCCACACGGTGGTCCTGAAGGCCACTCAACAGACCTCACGTCACCACAGAGGATGTGACACTCTCTTCCTCTGGGCTCGTTCCCGTGGCTACTGGCCCAGTGTCCCGAAAGGACCTCCCTCTCGTGCCTTATTGTGATGACATCATCACGAAGCGCCAAAAAAAGACATTACGAGAGGGCTCCTAGCATTCAAGAGGTTACGTTTTCTCACCCTCACAGAACACATGCGAGAGGGAGCTTTAAAAGGCAATTTCCGTTTACATCTCTCTCCTGGTTGTAAAACTCAGTCCATCTACAGCGTGACTGCACGAAGAGGGCATTCTAGCCACACACACACAAACACACACACACACCTGAACTAGCTCTGACTTCTCTGAATGTGAATATTTATTACCTGTGCACTGACCGCGACACCTCAGATGCTCCCCGTTGGCTACACGTGCGCTTGTTGTGTGTGTGTGTGTGTGTGTGTGTGTGTGTGTGTTTATGAGAAAGCGAATGCTGGTGTACGTGTTCACTGGTTTTAAATGTTCATTTCTGTCAGGTCGGGTGAAACTTTAGAAGAAAAGAAAAGTAGGACGAGAACCTATGGGGCCCTCTGTCTGTGTTCCAACTGACCGAGGAGAGAGAGAGAGAGAGAACCTTTTGAAATAAATAACAATGGGAGCAGAAAAAAAAAAGGAAAAGCGAGAGAGTTTAAAACAACACCAACACAGCTGTGAAATAGATTCAAACCTGTAAATAAGATTTTAAAAGGTGATCGCGATACTTTTGTATTTTTGGAGTAAAAAAACGCATAAAGAAATCAGAATGGGGGGAAAAAGCTGTAGAGATAGAGAGAAGGAAAGATTGCGCCAAGTCCCTGAAGGACACTGCCAGATAACTCACAATCTTTTCGACGTCCATCACCTCCGCTCGCCGGCGTCCACCGCCGGCCTTCATCGGCTACGCCCAACCGGCTCACCGTCAAAACAGGGGAAAGTCTATTCCATCGTGTCTATGCTTCCATTTTTGCCCCAGGGGCGGTAACATCCGCCTCTTTCCCCCGAAAAACCATAGAGCTCTGTTCACAACCGCCAAGACACGATATTTAGGATTCATTGTTCAGCCCGCAGCCATTTTGGATCGGTTACAATTCTTTTAGTTTATCTTTTTCTTTTCTTTTTTGACAATACAGCAAGCTTTATTTTGGATGTGACATCTGGGGGACGTACTGTTGCACTAATTGATTAAATATGTCGACAACGTCGCACTGCGGGGGGGGAAAAAACCCGACTGAGAAGCTCCCGTGATGCCTGATGCAATTCTTTCAAAAAGGTGGAGAGTGAAGGGAAGAGGAGAAGGAAGGAAGGCTGGGAGGAGAGGGAGCAGGGAGAGGACGGGTCCACCGGCTCCTTCCCGCCTTTGTCCTTCCACAAAACAAAGTGAATTATTTCTCCTTAGGTTTGTTGACCTCTGAACTCCGGGAGAAGAGTGAGATGTTTTTATTTCCTTTTTTATTTAGAAACAAACAAAAAAAAAAACACAAAAAAATCATTTCATTTTTCGGAGCGGGCGGGACCGTCAGGGTCCCTCGCCCTCTCTTGCGCTGGTCTCCTTCGTGTTCGTTTTTCCTCACTTCTGTTCAAGACCTTTCGATTTTATTTTATCTTTAACCACCTTTTTTTTTTTTTTTTTTTTCATTTATTATTGAAGTTCTGATTTACTATTGAAGTTCTGACAAATGAAGGTTTGATCATTTATTGTTTTCCTTTTTTGAATTTCACAAATCTAACAAAACTGCTACTAAATACGACAAACTACTAACACTCGGCTCAGTACATGACAGTAACTGTGCCAAACACACAGGAAGGGGATCAGTTCCAATGCAGCGTGGAGCCAAGTCGAGTAAACAACCTGAGATGCAGCGCTCGGAGGAAAGGTCTTCAGATAACCTCCGTACTATTTCAGATTGCTGCATTCAAATGGCGATATCTCATCTTGTTTTTGTATGTACACTAGAGACGGTAGAGACGATACACGTTTGGGTCGCTGTGTTTCCTCACACGCACACACACACACACGCACACACACACCGTGCTACGGCTCACACAGATCTTACGCCTGAGCGTTAGACTGAGGACATCTGGGCCCAAAAGTCAGCCCTCTGTCCTTTTTCATTGTTATGCAAGTTGAGTGATATATTGATAAGTTGTATCAGCTGGAACAGAGTTTGGAAGTGTGAGGTGAAAAAAAAGAATAAAGTTGCCACACACTAAAATTCAAGCATCAAACTTAAATGATTTTGTTGTATCAAGCGTATTCCAAGACTGTTAAAAGACCTAGACCTACCAGTGCATGTTTTATCCCATTTACTATAAATTGCAATGTAATATTTCTGTCGACCATTTAAAAAAACATGAATATAGACCCAAACACACCATATTTAGATTTGAGAATCCATTTATTTGACTACAATAGGAAGACGAGTCAGCAGGACATGTTTCAACAACCCTTAGAGTCCTGGGCATGAATCGCTGTAAGAGCCCCCAGAGGGGACCCACTCGCCCAAAAAAACTACATAACCTACATTTAAAGGTACCAGATTGGGCTTTTAGCAAAAATAAAGAAAGTTATTTTTACAATCAGTATTTCACCTGGAAGAATCCTCAAGACGCTCAAATGCTCCTCAGAGTTGCTCCACCCTGCATGGGTGACCCCTCCTCACAAAAAATGGTCCGCACTAATGTAAAGAATATGCAGTAAATGGGCTAAAAACAACTGGCGTTGTCCTTTTAAGTTAAAGATCGGAAGCTTGAAGACGCAGAGTTGTGGCTGAACCCGTCTCGCCCCGCTTGTTAGTGGCAGCAGACGAAACAAACAAACCTCCTGACACATAACTAGGAACGCTACCTCAAAACATTAGCAAACTCAGCTAGAAGATTGTTTCTTTTTCTTTTCTTTTAATTATTTCAACAACAAAAAATCCCAAACTGACAAGAGCAAACAGACATGCAGAAAGAAAGCACGGACAGTCTATGTTAGTCACAACTTTTAATTATTATTTTTTTCTTCACTCTTCGACTCTAATTTATTTTTGGGTTATTTTGAAACTGTCCCTCTCCAGCTTAGAGGTGGCACTGTAAAAAAATTAATGACAAAATATGAAAAAAAAAATGACCAAAAAAAACCACCCAATAAGGACACATTGTGGGACGGTGTGGGGTGGGCAGCCGCGATGAAGTTTTTTAATTAGTTTTATTCACACGCCGGTAGAAGGTTCAGTCACCTGATCGGTTCATGTTCGGCCCAATCGTAACGAAGTGAACGCTTTCCGTTTGAAACGTGACAGTTGAAAGCCGATTCAGTCACCTCACTTTGAGTCGCAACTTCAACGCCACCAACCGCTAACATTACCCACAATCCTCAGCTCCGCCCTGCTGCTCCACTCCCCCTCCCTGTGATTTCACCTCCTGAATCAAGGGGCACGACACCTGTAACCATGTAATTGTTTTGTTGATCTACCTCTTGGGGGGGGGGGGGGAAATAGCTAAATGGTATTTTTTTTTCTTTTTTGAAAACTGACACAAAAATGATAAGACAAAAAAAAAGTTGCTCGAAAGAAATATAGGTAAATGATTAACTGGGTAGCGGCATCTCCATATACTGTAGTGGATAGTCTATTAAAGGAAAAACTTTTACTTCTTCCAAAGATGATTTTCTTTTCTTTCTCAATTCTTAGTTTATCAAATGATTATGAAATAATAATCTTAAAGGGGAAGACAAAAACATGCCACCTGTTTGTTTCCTCTCTACTTTAAAAATAAAAACCCAACATAAATGAGATTTTTAGTTTTTCTCAATTTGCATTTTCTTTTGTTCATTTTTTTAAACTCTAATTTTTCTTTGTTGACCTCTCTTTTTTTTTTTTTTATGACAGCAGATTGTATCTCTTGTGTTTGGGTGCATTTTAGTATTTTCTTTCTCTCTGTGAAAAAGCCTACATGAGTTAGAGCGCCCTGCGAGGACCTTCTTCACTGATCGATGATCTATTTTCTCTTCTACTGAGTCGTTTGAAAAAGCAAAAGGACCTGTTGTTTTAGCTGACCGGGTAGCTGCGGGTGGAAGGAGGGAGGCCGCGTACCATTTCTGTCCTCCTCATGCTGCCTCAGCTCCGACCCCCGTGTGCTTGGATGCGTGCGGTCGCGACCGGGCGAGTCTTCCTCCTTCCGCCAGACGGCGACTCTGGTCTTTACAGTATATGGACTTTCACCCTCTGCCTGTCTGATTCCTTTAGTCCTCATCAACACTTGTTTTAAACTCCTTGTAAACAAAACAGAGCATAGATATGAATGTGTTATTAAAAGATGAGAAAACGGATCTTCTCGCCTCCTTGTGGTCTTTGTGTGTTGTGTGTGTGTGTGTGTATATATATATATATATATATATATATATATATATATATATATATATATATATATATATATGTGTGTGCGTGCCTTTGTCTATAGAATACACACTAATCCCTTAAGTGCTTTGATAAGATAAAGACTAAAACAAGTACTCAGGTCATTCTATCTGAATTTTCTCAAGTCAAACGTTTTTTGCTTCATGCTCCACTTTCATAGGAATGAAATGTATCCAGCTCTCTTCATACATCCATGGTTTAACTTGGGTTTGGAATAGAATTTAAACCAAAACCAGGAAATGTATTGTGATATCTGTATTATCTGCCCCTATTGCATCTCTACAAACACGTTGTCATTGGCCGTGCTTGCTGTAAGATTGATAGAACGTTATATATATGTGTGTATATATATATATATGTGTGTGTGTGTGTGTGTGTGTGTGTGTGTGTGTGTGTGTGTGTATGTATGTATGTATGTATGTATGTATGTATGTGTATATATATGTATGTATGTATGTGTATGTATGTATGTATGTATGTATGTATATATATATATATATATATATATATATATATATATATATATATATATATATATATATATATATATATATATATACATACACATACACATACACATACATAACCGGGGCCAGCATCGGCCTGACGCCGGCACACCAGAAGAAACGCGTCGGCCCGGGTCCGGCTGCCGACTCTGCTTGGGTCCAGTTTCCGGTTGAATGAATTATTATATAACAATACGATAAAATAAGACACGTAGACCAAAATGTTACAGTACATTTTTATTAACTGAATGCACACAGGGTTAAATTAAATTAAAAATAGAACTCTAACTGAACACAAAAAGACCGTCCGTCACTCCGGCATCATGGCTTCACGTCCAAAAATAAAAAACTTCAATCCATGCCGTACACACATTTCACAGCGATAAAAACGTCTGCTAGATCGTAACTACATTTTGATTTCAGGAGATAAAACATTGCAATACAATTTCGCCACGTGTGCATTACATTAACGTTAAAGCTACTCCAACCCTGCTTGCCTTTGTAAACCAGCTGGCTCGGTTAAAACAGTTATACAATGCAGTGCGAGTCGTTGTTACATATATATGTGCTCAAACATCATGGCTTGATAAATATAAAAGTGTTCTTTCATTACAGACTAGTCAGCTAACAGCATTATTCGGGTCCTCAGGACACGTTTTCTAGCTAACGTGCTGAACTCCCCTGACAAGGTTAGCTAGCTTAAGTTAGCATTGAATATACACGGGCCATGTGGAGGAATTGAGCTTCTCTCAAAAACGAGTATATATATATATATATATATATATATATATATATATATATATATATATATATATATATATATTAAACATACTATATTAAGACTTCTTTGACTTAGTATACCATGGCTTTTTTATTATTAACATTTTGCAGATTTCTTGAAATATTGTACTATGACAATTTATGACATTTTACATACTATGCTTTGAGTTTTTTATGACAAAAAAGTAATGGGAAAATTATTTCTTTGCATATTTTACTTCTTTGGGGCAGTAATAACAACAATCAAAAAAAAATATTTTAACAGACCTCACAGTTCTGTAAATACCAAACGGTTGATAGGTCCCTTTATGGTAAAAGTACCAACATATATACAAATACCAAAACAGTAGTATTAGTCAAATACAATGCTAACTTATGAGTAATAAACAGCATAAATGTTAGATACACTTCACACTTCTGATTTTTGGTGATATGCTATTTAGTTTTTTATTCAAACAAAGTTTTTTTTAAAGTAATTTTAGCAACAATGAATAATCAGATGTGTTTTATTTCAAAGCAAATACTGACTTTTATTTACATTAGCTTAACTCGCTACCTTTATTATGAACTGACAATTAACCCGTCTGGTAAAGCACGTTTTTAGGAAATTATTTTACCGTTATTCTTTATTTTTGTTGGTATAAAGTTACATAATTCTGTTCAGTAAGACCTCAAGTGATGTAATATGTCGAATAAATTCACTTACCTTTGAGATTTTCACCAATCTGGAGGAAAATGTGTCTTTCTAACTTCCTGTTAAGAGGCAAGCTGAGAAGGCCTACTTCTTAAAGACACTGACATCTAGTAGATATTTTTTTACAATAAGATACCTCAATCAGGTTAAGTTATGCTCAATACATTTTTCAATAAGATATAGTGACTCAAAATGTAGAGTAGGCAGTTAAAGGGTTAAAATGCAATTGTTTATACATCAGCATTAGGTTACGGGTTCGTGACCAGATTTACATTTCTGTAGTTTGCACTGTTTTCTGTTGTCTTGTCTGTCTGTCCTTGGTGGCTATCAGTGGTCGTAATAACGTCCTTCTGCTCAGGTCCGACACAGATTCTAACTTCCATCAAGTGGTATCTTGAAGTGCAGATACATTTGGTTTTATTGACCCATGTTTTTTTAAATGCCTGTCTTGGAGATTTATACAATGCAATGGAGGTTGATGGAATTTTGTTTGCTCATAACATAAACAATTTCTATAATAAAATAAAAGGCAGCATGGTATTCCAATGGATCATTCACCCAGAAATCGGTTAACTGTTTTCAGAAGGACGACTTCTTACTAAAGCCATACATCTGAATTCAAACGGTTTTGTTACCAATCCAGAGAAACAGAGACACAGATGCTGCTGTTCAGTTTACATTTCTGTGTGTTAAACATCACAAACTAATTCCTCCATTGCCCTCCATATTCCCTTCATTGGCGATACCAGCATAAAAGTATGTGCATGGCTTAATGATCTTAAGATCATATTTTCCTCTCCTGGCATCTCCCCCTCTTTCACACAAATAAAATAAACAAATAAAATATCATTTTCTGAAAATCAACACTTTATTTTTTTTCAACAGTTTATACAAATTGTAAATAATTATAAAATAAATATTCTCTTCAATTTGTAATGGTAAACTTTAACACATTATAGACAGTCTCGTAGTGGAAGTGTGTATGTGTGTGGGCGTAACATTTATATATTTTTATTTCATTTATGTGTTTGTCATGTGTGCATTAGTCTCTCTGTTCCTCCTCAGTCTTGTCCTTGGCAATGGGAAATTCCAGCGATGTCCTGAACCGAACGGGCACCTCCTGCTCCTCGCCGATTGGCCGCTTGGCCACAGGGGCGTGGATACGCAGCTGCCCATCATCCATCAGGGAACAGGAGAGACCCGACAGATCCAGGTGAGGGGGAAGGTCGATCTTCTGGACAAATCCACTTTGAGACGAGGCCGAGGAGCAGAAGGAGGCGCTGGAGGAGGAAGAGGCGCAGGACTGGCTTTCTTCGGCTCCGGCCTGCTTCATGGCCACCACCGCCAGGCTACGCCCCTCCAGTTTGACAGTGATGTCATTGGGGGCGTAACCGCGAGCGTCTAGGGTCACCAGGAGGTCATTGTTGTTTGCCGTGGCCAGCTGGACTTCCTTGTGCGGCTCCGTGCTGGGAGTCTCCCTCTCCTTAGCGTCACCCGACCTGAAAAAGAAGCAGAATCTAGATCAGAATCAGCTCCACGACTCCACTGGTGTCTGAGGGCGTTTTCAAACCTGCGTTGAATCAGACTGGTTCGGCGGTACGTTTCATGAGCACATCAATTGTACTTGTGACCAAAACAACCACAGTGAGTGCTCTTGGACCGGTCATACATTTATTCTAGAGCGATTAGTTTGTGACTGGGATCCGACCTCGTTCTGACCCGACTACAAGTCAGCAAGTTTGAGCCAAAAGGCTCCTGTAGGTGCTTTGCATACTGGGAATGCAGAAGTGTGAAATCAAAAGCTGGCCGAAGAGTGAATCAGGGATTTTTCGTGATTCATTCACTTGAAGGAACGAACGTGGGGAAAAGGCGTCATCTTCCCCGAACTCATCCACTGATTCGGACCAAAGCCAACCAGCCACAGGTTTGAAAACGCCGTTTCACAAAGCCAATCAGGTAGAACCACTACATTCGATGTACATACCTCATCAAAGTGGAGGAAATGAGGGGAAACTGGTTGAATTTGAGCAGGTGGGGCCGATCGTGAATCCCCCCCAGAAGGCTGTCGGCCACTTTGGTTCTCTGGTTGAAGAAGTCTTGCTGCAGTGATGAGAGGGCCGTGTGACGCATCGGCCACAGCAGCCGGTCCTGGCTGAAGAAAGGGTCGTCGCCGAACAAGCCGGTCAAGGCTGCATGCTGGGACATCATATCTGCGGCAGTTCTGGACAGAAGCTTGACTTGTAACCTTGCAGAGCGTCGGTTATCTCGTTGCAGATTCCCTCTCTCAGACTTGATGTTTCTTCTCTCCGGTGAAGTGTGAGAACTGAGAGCTTCCAGAGTTTCCTTCTCCTTGTTACTCTTCTATCGGGTAGTTTGGGACATTTCAGAGGACTCCCCTCCTTTATATACCCCAGCTGTCCCGCTCCCTCCAACCGGGCTATTTACACCCCATGAGCTCACAGCTGTTTGTTAGTGTGTGCCAGCGAGGTCAGGAATGCCCTGCAACTCATCAGAAGGCTAAAGACAGCTCATGGTCATATCCTGTCTGTGTTGTGTTCACACTGCATCTGAGATTTGCGTCTTAATATATGCTGCAGATACAGATTTGTAAAGTGTGTGAAAAGCAAAAAGATGAGCTCATTGCTAATTTTTCATGTAGCATCACAATATCTGGGTCGATAACAAAAAGAAGTGACGGTGAAATGACTGCGCTTTATTCAACAAATGTCTTTTCGTTTAACACAAACTTTGCTGTTGAAAGCAAACAACTTTAAGTGAGAGGAATGACTGAGTCCCCTCAGGCAGATCAGTGAGCTCATTGGTTTGAGAAAAAAGATGACACAAATATATTCTGCCCAGTAATGGCTGCTTAATAAAGTTAGGAGTTGTTGTTTTTGTAGAATGAAACATGTGATTGGCTTATAACAGCTGCATCATTGTGGTATGTTTAGTTTTTTTTTTTTTTTTCAGTGAATACATTTTTGGGTTATATTAGTTATGTTAAATATAACTTAATATTCAAGTTGTTAAAGATATTTCATTTATTTCTAATTACCTCAGTCTACACTTCTAAGTTAATTTCATAATATTATACTTTTAGAGTGTAAAGTTACAGATGTTCTCGAGCTTTTCGTGAATTAAAAACCTTTAGAAAATGATAGCTTATATTTTGAGAATGAGGAAGAGTTTTCTGTAAAGAGAATACAAGAAAAGGCAGATGCAGGGACAAAAGAGCTGTAAGGGCCTCACTAATGGTATTGTTTGTTTTGCAGCTAATTAAGGGACCAACGGCAATAATACAGCTTTCACAAACACTTGATATTCGGTAGGAAACCCAAGACAATTGTCAACACATTCAATATAATCACTGTTTATCTGATTATAACTTGCCAAAAAATCTGCTTAGACCCGGCTCAAAATAAAAAAATGCAATGAAAGAGTTTAAATGGAATTATATTCCGTTTTGTTCTGATGTTGACTCTGACTGCCAGATCTTTATGTCCATGTATAATAAATACATTTTTAAGAAAATGTAAGCGGCCCTAAAATCCAAATTACTGATAGATTAAAGTTTATGGAACTACGAAATAAGGTGACAAGAAAACAACCTGTTTTATTCATTCATTGACCAAGCAAAGGAACATTAATAATGTATTTTGCTGAATGCAAAATCCTAATCGTCGCCCACAGCTAGAATTAGATTGGAAAATGAAACAAAATAACTGACAATTCACTTCGTTCCGACTTGCTAAGAGGCTACCATTCATTGAGAAATGACATATTGTAACTTAAACGTGTTGAAATGAAATGGTTATCAGTGGTTAGTGTGGTACCAGAACAGATGGTTAATCTTTTGCAATCATTGTGGCTCACATGTCTATATGCCAAATTGTAAACATCCATGTTTTCCCCCTGTTCAACAGATAATCTGACGACCAAGAATCCGACTTCAGCAGCTGTTCAGAAGTTAGCATGTGGACCAGCAATGTGAACAAAGCCTGTCTTGTCTCCGGTTACGGGGCTTCTTCACTGCCTCCTCCATGGATGAGCTCAGAGCGCTATTATTTCCCAGAGTATGTCCGCATGTGTGTGAAGCAAAGTGTGCTAACGTTACAAGGAACCGGTGTCATATCTATTTGTGGCTGTCTCGGCGTAAACTCTGTAAAACTGCCTTCACGCCATTGGCTCAATTGGTGAACTGGCTCGCATGTGATTGGCTTATAACAGCTGCATCATTGCGGTATTTTCTCACTTCTGGTTTTCCCTGTATGCCGAGACAAACTACATGTATTATTCTGATATTCTGATATGTGGTGAACCGTATTAGTTTAAATCTCCGAGCATTTAAAAAGGGTGTTAACGTGTTTTCCGTCCAGTGTCGCCATTTTTAGCTTTTGAGCTGTTGTTGTATGGAGTAGGTGTTCAGATTTGGATAAACACAATTGGATTGAAGTTGGATGAATTAAGTAACCATCAGACTGAAAAAAAGAAAGAAAGTAACATTTAAGTCATCAGGAGGACCACTGCAAACAATAAACAAGTGTGTCAATGAACCAAGGGATGCCAGGGACATAAATAGAAAGGGAGATTCAAGATGGCTGCCGATTCCTCGGCTCTAAATTACTGGACTATTTTTAAGCCACCTAGCCTGGTCATTATTTATGGTTGTATGAGATCATCCAGTTTAAGACCCCCCGCCCATTGGTCATCTGGGTTATGTGTGCATGTGCGAAAAGATAGGCAAGAATACTTCCAAAAATCATTAGGAATTTTATTTGAAAACAATATAAAAGTAAGAGTATATTCTTCAAGGATTAGCCTTTAAAACATTACAATATTGGTGATTAAATTCATAAACAAACCAAAAAACTAAGTATACTAAACAACACCAAAACTAAAAGTTATCTAACTATATCAGATACAATCTTAACTAAATAAGCAAACATCTAGAAACGTATAAACAATACAATTTATGAATAAAATAACTAACTATTATATCAAATAAAAAAAGTGGGTTAATTTTTTTCATCAAGAAAGTGAAACATTTTGCTTTTAACTTTAACTTTGATAATACAATAAACTAAATGTAGGCGTAGGTCAGCCAGTAAGATAGATTAATTTAAACAGAATGTGGTGGAACGTTGTAATTACGGTGGAAGCTGTGCTGTTGGGGGAAATAGCTCCTGGTAAAGTGGTCTCGGGAGAAGGGCCAGATCATTGATTGATTCAAATCGGCCAGAAAAGCCTTGCCCAGAAGAGCGATAACACACACATGCGGCTTGACCGGGCACAGCCCTAAAAGTCTACATGGAGCCTCCGCCGTGTGTCCACCGGGATGGGCATTGGACCTATGCTGGGTATCACACTGGGTATCACACTGCTCAGCCTCACCGAGAAAGTTTATTCTAAGCTGCTGGAAATGAGGCTACGACAGATGGCCGAACCTCAAATCCAGAGGGAGCATTTCAGCCGCTGATTCTCCTCATCGAAAGGGGCCGGCTGAGGTGGTTTGGGCATTTGATCAGGAGGCCTCCTGCACGTCCAACCTATTAAGAGGAAAAGACCGAGCACTACCGGAAAGACTATCTATCTCGTCTCGCCTGTGGACGCTTCTGGGTCCCCAGGAAGAGCTGGAAAACGTTGCGGAAGGGACTGGAATAAATCTTTAATTTGATTATAATTGTGTGTTTGTATGTTATTTCCCCGAGATGCTACATGGCCACAAGACTAGCTAATACTGATATATATATATATATATATATATATATATATATATATATATTTGTTTTATTGATTACAATTCCTTTGTTAAAATGGGCCACCCCTACAATAATTTGATTACAAACTATAGGAATGTAGTCTGGCATATCAAAATAATGATAAAATGATGACTAGCCAATTCTCCTGAAATTGTAGCATGATCTCTTAAGCTACAATTTCTTCAGCAGTATTAAATAATCAACAAAATGAGGGCGACATCTGATTGGCTACAGATGAAAAAAATACATTTGTGGATCCGAGTACGTCAGGAGAGTCTCAAAAAGCAGACACACAAATGTGAAGCCATTCACAAACAAATACAGTGCGATCCACAAATAAATCCATACAAATCCACAAATAAATAGAAAAATCAACACACAAATACATACAAATGCAGAAATATATTTGTGATTTTTTTTACATTTATATAAACCATTGGAATTTATTTGTAAATCCTTCTGTGTCCATTTGTAAATTGAATATATTTGTGAATTGTTCTGTGCACATTTGTGAGTCTTTCTGTGTGCATTTGTCATTAATGAGACTGAACTAACACCATAGTGCTGGGAGGGTTTCCTCTGAGGACCTGCAGCCTTTCCCCAAACTGGGCTAAGGAAAGTGGGAGATGCTTTCAGGAGGAAAAGGAAAACTTTTCTGACAGACACACCCATGTAAGAAGATCCAGAGGAGGAAAAGAGAATGCAAAAAGAGTCTCTTCAAAAATAAGTGGAGCACCTTTATCTTGATGTTTTTTTTCAATCATATGTGTGCTTTGCATCACTCACACAGACAGTATATCAAACACACACAAAAAACCGTCTTTCTTTGTATTAAAGTTGAATTCATGGGGTGTTCAGCAATATTTAAAATATACAGAAAAGGTCACATTTCTCCAAAGGTTTTCTTACCTGAACAGATCACACCAGCGTCCGCATCGTGTTCACAGTTGTGATTCCCAAATCCTCCGTGCTGACACTCAGTGAGAGAACTTTCTTTTCCTGAACAGTTCACATCATCTAGCCAGATTTGTCCGGTTCCTCCACCAAACTTGGCCGACAGAGGATCACTCAGTGCTGTACCACAGTTCAACTGTCTGCACACTACATTAGCATCCTTTAAGTCCCACTGGTCATCACATACTGTTCCCCAGACACCGTTGTAATAGATTTCAACTCTTCCAGAGCAGGGAGTAGATCCAGGCCCAACTAATCTGATCTGACCATCTATCAGAAACACAAGACACAACATAACAAATAACTCTAAAGTTATTTACAAATAATATAAACTGAAATATTTTAGATTGTATGTAGAACTGACTGACCTGCAGCAGATGAAGTTGAGGTCAAGAGAAAAGAGACTATAGAGAGAAGAGAACAAAATGGTATGGCACATTACATTCAGCAAGCTGAAAAGTGCAGAAATTCAAGTTTCCCTTGTTGTGTTTTGGATTCCCTTGATAATTCAAATAAAGTGATTCAAATAAAGGAGCTTTAAAATGAAAAAGTAAAAGTAAAAGTATGGTTAAAACTGCTGTACCATATAAAAAAAGCATCTTTCCAAATACAATTTGTAAATATATCTTACCAATGGCCAAGTATCGAAGGTTTCTCTGTTGTATGATCCCCATGGCTGAAACATTTATCAGTGACAGAACAGACGACAGAAAACTGAAGTTAAAACCGCGATACACAGAAGAAAAAAAAACTCTACACTGCTCAGCCCTTCCTGGAGAGCTTCCTCTTCATTTTTCCTCATTTCTTTCAGATAAAACTAGAGTGCTAAAACTACGAACCTGAACATGCATGTATTCTGTAGCTGATGGAGGAAAATATGAACCATTAGCCCACACTGGCTCTAAAAGAAACCTATACAAGTATTGTAGTATAGCAGTAGTAGTAGTAGTAGTAGTATACTATCAATCAGTATGATGTTTACTTGCATATGAAATTAAATGTAATTCCTTAAAATCATAATGTAACGTTATCACTTTGGATTATGTAAAGATGCCTGGTGCAGTTAGCTAACCCACCCAATACAGCCAACCAGCGATTTTCCACAGCAACCTTGAAATGACCTGCACAAACGGCTACTCACAAGTTAATATCTTTAGTAAATCTTAGCTATGTGCTGTCTGTGATGTTAAACACTATGTGATTTAGAGCAGTGGTTCTCAACTGGTCTGGCTCCGGGTCCCACTATCATCCCTGAATGACAAGCCGTGACCCAAATCGAGGAACATTCTCAACTTCTCCAATGTATTTAATGAAAAGATCGTGCAGTTTGAACCTGAGATAGTACAGAATATGTATGCTAACACAAAAACAAGTTTAATAACCAAAACGAGCAGTTGGTGGCGATGATAGAGAGGGAACTATTCCCTTTTACACTCAATTAGCTGCATTTTAATTAAAAAACTAAAACTGCATATATAACAATTCAGAATCTTCATCTATTTTTAAACAGACTCAACAGCTTTCATGCACAAACAGTCCAACAACTAAGAAGTAGTTTCAAAAAGACTGAAATGACCTAACTTTAACACACACTCACCGAATCTATGACAAACACTTTACTGTGGAACACGTCACTGTGTTGAGGAGCAGCTTTTCCACTAACTCAAAATAAATTAAACAAAAATGGAATTCAAAAGTATTCATATATACAACATTAACTTTTCTTGTGATTACCTCATCAGTAAATACTGAAAAACATTGTGCTTTACAGAAAATTAAGCAGCACTCAATTCTCCTCCCAACCCCAGAGTGTTTTCCTGTCATGCAGGCAGCGCCATCAGTTGTCAATGTTATATTCAGTAGGCTGTTTAATTTAATTATCCTAAAAACCCAGTCTCCCCCATATCAGGATGGTTTGACCCAACCTGGCCCACGCTGCTGAAAACATGGAGGGACAAGTGCAAAACCAGTTGAAACCAGAGCTGGCAAAATAACGACACTCCGCTGCATAAAAAAGCCCTTTCAAAATAAAACCACAGGATGCTTTTTTTTTTTTACTAGTGGGTCGCGACCCACCAGTTGAGAATCACTGATTTAGAGCATGAGTTTCAGTATTTCACGTTACAAAACAAAAAGTAAGAGGGAAACAAATTCACAGACAGGAAGTCACATCTGCACAAAGCAGCGGGCAGGACAACAAAGTAGGGCCCAAACGCAGACATACAGACATGGGAAGCAAACAAAACTTACTCAGGAGTACAAAGGCAACCAGAAGTGAAAAAAGAAGAAAAAAAGGCAAAATGGCTAAATGTTAAAATGAGTAACAGAACATCCGACATCCAGAAATGAAGAAAATGACAAATACAACGGGATCAGGTAAACCAGGATAAGTAGTACAAAAGCACGAGGAACACAACCAGCAGACATGACAGCAGAGCATCAAATCAATCTAAGGCACTCAAGTTGGTAAATCACATTAGATTGAAAAACACCATTTTAACCTTAGCTTGTAGCAGGTCCGTTATTCAAATGTATATCCAATCCAATTTACTACTGTCAACCTATCCCAGGGGAATATGAAGGCACCCTCAGAAATGAGCAAGACTGGATTTTGGTTGTAATGTACACAATATAAACCAGTTTTATTTGTTGTTTATAATAAAAAAAATAAAAAAAGATTAAAAGTTAAATTCACCAAATAAGCCTCCTAAAAAAGAATTCAAGCTAGGACCACCCAACAAAAAACAGATTCTTTGTTGTCTCCTCTTATTTATACCTTTTTACATGGAGCATCTTATCACATCCATATATGGTAGACAATTAAAGTCTTACAATTTATGACATACTTCTTTAAGTTGATCCTTATTTATTAGGTTCCTGTCTGGCCTCATTAAAATTAGTAATAATACAAATCAAAGAATGGAAAGTAAAATCATGACATATTCCAAATTACTCTAACCTTATTAATAGGTAAGAAATCAATAGTAACTTCTTGAGCAAAATGCAACTTAAAGCATGCAACTTAAATGCATCAAGACTATACAAGTCTAAAATAGAAGAAGACAACACTTTGTGACATACTGCTTACTAGGCTCTATGGCTAAAGTTGCATAAAAGTCTCCATTGCCTAAGAGAACTATATAGACTGCGTGCTGCCAACAAGAAGCTCCCAGAACTTCGTAAGTGTGTTGCAGAGGTCATTATGTCTGATATGCAAAATGAAATATAAAATAAGAGTGTGTACTGTCACGAACCGGGCCGCACAGCAATGACAAAAGAACGGGGATACGTACACAATGAGCGGTTTTAACAGAAAAGAGGATTTATTGACAGAACAAACCGTGATCCCGACACCAACCCAACTGGTGCCTCAGGGCAGAGAGAGAGAGAGAGCACAAAACCCGAAGGCCTTTTAACTCATTGCCCCTAATGAGCGCAGGGGTCCCCACTCTCTTGACGACCGTGACAACGGCCAGTGACAGATGGGGTCGTCAGGAGAGTGGGGACACCTGCGCTCAGGACTTTAACAGGACAACTCAAAGAAAACAACATAAACTGAAAAACTAACATCTCCACCACTTCGGGTTGGGTAAAAGAAAAATGCAAAAACAACAAACAAAACCTGAGGGGGACATATGAAAAACTCACTTTTCCAGTGCTTGTACACGTACATGTGGGGATCTAGATGTAAAGGCTTGTGGCAAGGCCCCACATATTTAGAAATACCCCTTAAAGAGGTAGAACAAAGCACAACAATGTTTTTATATTCTCTCAGGTCTTCCTGACATGTGAAATGGATTCTTCCATTATGGAATTACACGAGCTTAAGTGCATCTAAATTCACGAGGTGCAATTTAACCAATCAATTTACCTTTGACCACCATGCCTATAAAGTATTCTAAATATACTTTGCATAATGCATCATAATCTGCTTAAAGCACTGGATAATTATAGTTATACGCACACTGTTGTAACATCCAGCTGGTGAACAGTTACACCATTATTTGTTTTTGTTTGATGGAGCAACCTGGTTTATTTGAAAGTGATTGCAATTTTCTTTATTCTATTATTTGAAAAAGTTTGACATCCACAGATCTATGCTGTGCCTGGGATTTTTGATACATCATATCCAGCAGCTGCAACTCCTGCAGGGTTCAGAGTGACGGGAGTGTTCCCTTTGCCCCACCCTACGTTACAGACCAGGCTAGCCCAACCCCTCTTTCAGACACTGGGAGGGTTTTCCCTTGGGGGGCTGCAGCCTTACTCCAAAGTTGGGCCAAGTAGAGTGGGAGGTTTCTGTCAGGAGCAAAAGGAAAATAGCCCTTATGACAGACACACCTTTGAAGACAGATCTGGAGGATGCAAAAAGAAGCTCTCCAAAAATAAACATTTACAGTTGTGTTACCTCATGTGTGTGCTTGGGTATTTTCAGTTTTTTTAATTTGTAGTGCTTTTCGCGAAATATTTGCGTTTTCACTTTGTTGTATTTTTAGTAGCGCATGGATGACAATGCGCTCCGGTGTGTCGGCCTGAGTCCACAATTTTGTTTCAGACTCAGATATATCATAAATCCTGGGAGCTATGTTGAACATCCCCGAAGGAGGTTGGGGACATGGAATCCGAGTGGACCATGTTCAAAGCCTCTATTGTGGACGCGGCCGCTAGGAGCTGTGGTCATCGATGCCTGTCGTGGCGGCAACCCGAGAACCCGGTGGTGGACAACGGGCGTGAGGGAAGCCGTCAAGCTGAAGAAGGAGGCCTTTCGGACCTGGTTGGCCCAGGGGTCTCCTGAAGCTGCTGACGGGTACCGGCAGCACAGCAGGGCTGCAGCTGTGGTGGTTGCGGATACCACAAGTCGAATTCGGATTGGCCATGGAGAAGGACTTTCGGTTGGCCTCAAGGACGTTCTGGCAAACCATCCGACGGCTCAGGAAGGGAAACCAGGGTTTACCCCAGGCTGTTCTCAGCGGGGGCGGGGAGGTGTTGACCCGGATGGGGGACGGGGGACGGGGGGGAAGAGCACTTTGAAGAACTCCTAAATCCAGCCAACATGTCCCATGGCAGCGCCTGATGCATGCTGGCTCTAAAATAAACCCTCTATAAAAATGCAGGTAACATACATTAATGTAGTAGTATATATTTAAATAGTAATAGTTCACTATATTATTAATCAGTCTGATGTTTACTTGCATAAGAAATACAGTATAACTCCTTCAGTGTAATCCTGCAATTTCCCCACTGTGGGACTAATAAAGGATTATCTTATTTTATCTCAAATCCTACCGTAATCGTACTGCTCTACTCCTTACCATATCTCTATTGAGAGCTTCTCCTTCCGGCTCAGCTCCCTGTTCACCAAGACGGTCTGGTTTAGCTCCTTTTTAAAATGCTGCAGCCACACCAATCCGCCTGTCGATCTCCCGCTCCATTTTACCCTCACTCGTAAACAAGACCCCAAGATCTTGAACTCCTTCGCTTGTGGTAGGCCCTCCGTCCCCACCTGGAGGAAGCAATCCACCGGTTTCTGGCAGCGCACCATGGCCTTAGATTTGGAGGTGCTGACTCTCATCCCTGCCGCTTCACACTCGGCTGCAAAACACCCCAGTTAATGATGGAGGTAACGGTCCGAGGAGACAAACTGGACCACATTATCTGCGAACAGCAGAGAGGCGTTCCCGAGACTCCCGAACCTGACGTTCTCCGTCCCCCGGCTTCACCTAGATATCCTGTCCGTGAAAGTCACGAACCGTCTTCCATTTGGCATAGCCTCAGCACCTGAACATTTCCAGTGTATGATGGTGTAACGAGCTCCCGTTACCCCCGTGAGTTTCCCCTTAGCCCAATGACTCAGCACACCAGGGTTCCAGTTTCGTAACGGCTTTATTTTGGGTTGTCCGTCTGCCCGTCCCCCGAGCGTCTAGCATTCTCCTGCTTATGTAGGGACAAACACACAATTGGTACACCTGAGGCCAATCAGACCTCTTCCAGGTACCGTCCCCCGAGCCACCCACAACCACACCCCTCTGCAGCTGAGCATAACCACACCCCCGCCACCACAGATGGCTGAGGTAACAGAGGGGCTAGAAGGCTTGGTCTGCCACATCGATGATATATCGGTGTGGGGGCGGGATCAAGGAGAGCATGATGCTCGGCTCCATGCTGTGCTACAAAGACTGGAAAAAGCAGGCATCACCCTGAATATGGACAAGTGCAAACTCTCGAAGAGTGAGCTGGTCTTCTTGGGTCGCATCTGCCCTGATCCAAGGAAGATGGAGGCCATCATGGAGATGAAGGCGCCCACTACTGTCAGTGAGTTGAGGAGTTTTCTCTGGATGGTCAATCAGCTGGGAAAGTTTATACCTCACTTGGCGGATAAAGACAAGGCACTCCGCAACCTTTTTTCGAAGAAAAATAGCTGGGTCTAGGATGTGGACCAGGCCACGGCATTGACTTCAGGATAAGACTGATGCGCTACACATACTCCATCGCGCATGTGCCTGGAAAGTCACTTTGGACAGCGGACACACTGTCACGCTCACCTGTGGACTCATGTATGTCCACAAAAGAACAGGAGCTGATGGAGAGCGCCAACATTTACGTGGACTGTGTTATGCAAAATCTACCTGTCATTTCCACATACATGGAAAATCGGAGGGAGCAGCTAAAAGCTGACAGTGTCTGCTCACGTGTCATGACGCTGTGCACAGAAGGATGGCCTGTACACGGAAGGCAGGAACCTGTGCTAAAGAGCTACACTCACAGTGCAAGATGGCTTACTGCTAAAGGACACACGGCTCGTAATACCTTCAGTGATGCGGAACGAGGTGCTAGCCAAAATACATGAATGACACCAAGGTGTGGTGAAGTGCAAAGAGCGCGCTCGCCAGTCGGTGTGGTGGCCTGGACTCAGCCAGCAACTGAATGAAATGGTGCTCAATTGCAGGACCATGCATAAAGGAGCGACAATCTCAAGAAGCCACTCGTCATCCAAACGCCCTGAAAGACCAGAGCAAAGGTTGGGAGCGGACCTGTTTGTTCTGGGAGGAAAATCTTATCTGCTTGTCGTTGATTATTTCTCAAGATATGTTGAGATTGCTCCGTTGTCCCACACCAGGTCTACTGATATTGTTAACCCTTTAAAATCAATTTTTGCCCGCCATGGCATTCCAGAGGTCCTAATGTCAGATAACGGGCATCAGTTTTCTGGACAGGCCTTCACTTCCTTCGCAGCCTTGTATGGTTTCAAGCATGTTACCAGCAGCCCGAGGTTTCCACAGAGTAACAGGGAGGCAGAAAGGGCAGTTCAGACTGTAAAGAATCTACTAAAAAAGGCAGGAGACCCCTACTTCAGTGTAGAGCCACCCCACTTCAGTGTGGTTATAGCCCAGCTCAGCTCCTCATGGGGAGGCGTCTACGCACCACAGTGCCCACACTTCCTTCTCAGCTGGACCCTGCACTGTCAGTGCCGCAATCGCTCAGAAGGAAAAGGAGAAAGGGATATCTGATTCTGAAATCTACAATAGCGTCACTGCATCAACACGCTCAGTTTCTTATCACCAGGGGAACGGGTTTGGGTGAAGTTAGCTGGAATTGTGCTTCAGAACCACTCCAGTCCGAGGTCGTACTTGGTGGATCTACCTCAGGGGGTGGTGAGACGCAACCGTCAACACCTGATACCTCTACACGCATCTGCACGAGACAGACGGTCTCCATCACAGCAACGCACTCTAGGGCCTGCTTCTGAGCAGACTCCTGTGTCACTTGCTGTGAAACCCCAAGTCACACCTGCAGAGACTCCTACACTCAGATCTAGGTCTGGGGGAGCCATAGTTAAACCTAATAGGCTTAACCTGTGAACTTGTAAATGAAAAAGAAAAGCAGTATGGTTGGTACAAGTATTGTTTCAAGAAAATATATCTATCCTATGTTAATATTGCTAAAAGTGTAGTTTTAAGCATTTAAATGCCTAAGTATGTTGCTTACAATGTTCTTCCGTTCAGGTTTAGATAGGAACAGACCTACCAACGTAAGAGGCAGAATAATCCTCTAAGGTCAACAACAAAAACAACAAAAAACAAAAACAACAAAAAAGTGCAGATAGTGCAGATGAAGAGTCTGTTTAACTGTTCATCAGAGTGACGGCCAGTGGGAAGAAGCTGTTTCTGTGTCTGGTGGTTTTGGCGTACAGTGCTCTGAGGGGAGGCGTTGGAACAGCTTGTGTCCAGGGTGTGAGGGGTCTGTGGTGATCTTTACAGCCCACTTCCTGACTCTGGCGGTGTGCAAGTCCAGGATGGAGGGCAGGCTGGAACCAATGGTTCTCTCTGCAGACCTGACGATCCGTTGGAGTCTGACTCTGTCCTGTTTGGTGGCCGATCCAAACCACACAGTGATGGAAGAGCAGAGGACAGACTGGATGATGGCGGAGTAAAACAGGATCAGCAGCTCCTGAGGCAGGTTGAACTTCCTGAGCTGGCGCAGGAAGTACAGCCTCTGCTGGGCCTTTTTCCGGATGGTGTTGATGTTGGCAGTCCACTTCAGGTCCCGGGAGATTGTGGATCCCAGAAACTTGAAGGTCTCCACTGCAGAAACAGTGCTGTTGTGTATTGTTAGGGGGGGGGGGGGTAGTGTTGGGGGGCTCCTCCTGAAGTCTACTGTCATCTCTACAGTTTTGGCCTTGTTCAGCTCCAGGTGGTTCTGACCACACCAGAGGACCAGCTGTTCAACCTCCCGTCTGTACGCAGACTCGTCGCCGTCGCTGATGAGGCCGATG
The DNA here is from genome assembly GCA_038501785.1 of Myoxocephalus aenaeus. Classification (NCBI taxonomy): domain Eukaryota; kingdom Metazoa; phylum Chordata; class Actinopteri; order Perciformes; family Cottidae; genus Myoxocephalus; species Myoxocephalus aenaeus. The sequence continues at coordinate 65,637 of JBAMJR010000188.1, forward strand.
ACCGTTGTGTCGTCTGCGAACTTCAGGAGTTTAACAGATGGGTCCCCTGAGGTGCAGTCGTTGGTGTAGAGGGAGAAGAGCAGTGGAGAGAGCACACATCCCTGGGGGGCGCCAGTGCTTATAGTCCGGGTGCTGGATATGATTTTTCCCAGCCTCACCTGCTGCGTCCTGTCTGTCAGGAAGTTTGTGATCCACCGGCAGGTGGGGGCTGGCACGGTGAGCTGGGAGAGTTTGGGTTGAAGAACCTCCGGGATGATCGTGTTGAATGCAGAGCTGAAGTCCACAAACAGAACCCTTGCATATCTTCCTGGGGAGTCGAGGTGTTGCAGAATATGGTGCAGTCCCATATTTACTGCATCATCCACCGACCTGTTTGCACGGTAGGCAAACTGCAGGGGGTCCAGCAGGGGCCCTGTGATGTCCTTCAGATGGGTCAACACCAGCCTCTCAAAGGACTTCATGACCACAGATGTCAGGGCGACGGGTCTGTAGTCATTTAATCCTGTGATGGAGGATTTCTTGGGGACCGGGATGATCAAGGAGCGCTTGAAGCGGGAAGGGACTTCACATAGCTCCAGTGATCGGTTGAAGATCTCCGTGAAGATGGGGGCCAGCTTGTCAGCACAAACTTTCAGGCAGGAGGGGGACACACCGTCTGGGCCCGGAGCCTTCCTAATCTTCTGTCTCTGAAAGAGCCGACTCACATCCCCTTCGCAGATCCTCAGTGCCGGTAGGGGGTTGGATGGGAGAGGTGAGGCAGAGAGTGGAGGTGATTGTTCGATGATGGAGCAGTTGGGCGGGGTGGAAGTGGGCTTGTCAAACCTGCAATAGAAGACATTCAGGTCGTCAGCCAGTCTGTGATTGTCCTCAGTGGGGGGAGATGGTCTCTTGTAGTTGGTGAGTACCTCCAGGCCTCTCCAAACTGATGAGGGGTCGTTGGCTGAAAACTTTTTTTCCAGTTTATCAGTGTAGCTCTTCTTAGCTACCTTGATCTCCCTCGTTAGAGTGTTCCTGGCCTGGTTGTACAGAATCCTGTCCCCCCCTCTGTAGGCATCCTCTTTAGCCCGACGAAGCTGCCTGAGTTTTGCAGTGAACCAGGGTTTATTGTTGTTGTATGTGCAGAAGGTTTTTGTCGGCACACACATGTCCTCACAAAAGCTGATATATGACATCACAGTGTCAGTGAGCTCATCCAGGTATGTAGCAGCAGCCTCAAAAACACTCCAATCAGTGGAGGCAAAGCAGGACTGTAGCTCCAGCTTGGCCTCGTTGGTCCATCTCTTCACAGTCTTCACCACAGGCTTTGCAGATTTTAGTTTCTGCCTGTAGGACGGGAGAAGATGAACCAGACAGTGATCAGAGAGTCCCAAAGCTGCACGAGGGACTCCCAAAAACCGCCTGCTTCATTTGCTTATCTTAATTTTGCAATTCTCCTCCGAGACTGGGCCTTGTGCATATCTAGCCACGCAGGCATATTTTACATCCTGCCAGCCTTCACACAGGAACTACAGCAGGTTTGACCTAGCTGTCTTCCCCTAAGGGAGTTCTGCTTTCTAGGTTCATGGGCCTTCCCAGTTGTTCGTTACTTTGCTTTTTTCTATGTAAGGTTTTTTAGCTGACAAGGCTGTGAGAGATGGTGGCTCGTCCTTTGCCCAAATAAGGTATTTAGTCTTTCTTTATCTGGAAATGTTTTAACCCTCCCGTTGTCTTGGGGTCAAAATGACCCGTGTACGAGTCTATATGTATTTGTGTTGATGGGTCATTTTGACCCCAAGACAACGGGAAGGTATTTAGTCTTTCTTTATCTGGAAAAATGTTAAACCTATGTTAAAGCTGCAATGAACTACCAGGGCTTCTAGTGGCTGAGACATTCACATAAAACTGCAGGTTGTCCAACATCGGGCAGGAGACCTCCAAACAGTGGCGGGCCATGCATTTTCTACCTGCGCATTTAATGCAGTCTCTACAGCTGAAAAACCTAATCACCTCATTATGACGCCACAGCTACCGGTTATTATTTGTTTTGTGTAAACACATGAAGCTCTAGCGTAAGTTCAGACAGGAAGATCACTGTCAGAAGAGTCATAGACTATCAGCTGTTAAACAGCTGGGCGCGGCGTCCTCGTTGCCTTCTCCTTTATTAAATATGCTGTTTCTAGCGTCCTGCTGCGTGTTTCATGCGACCCTGAGCCTCCCCAGCATCATCCACCTTCTCAGATTCAGCACCCCATCTGCACCGCCAAGGGGGACATCTACAGTTTGCTGCCTCAAGGCAAACACAGTGCAATCTCACTATTACGAGCATGGAGGGAGGTCACACGGGCTGTGTGGACTGACCTACAGAGATATTTTAACCACTTTGACAAGAAAAAAAGGCGCGACCACTCTGTGGAGCAATGTTCCATTACGCAGTGCTCGCCTCGCAATGTTGTGCATCCTGGTTGACCGACTTGACCAGCACCAACCCCGTCGGGTCAACAACAATGCATGTTGTCCAAATAACCAAACAACCAGTCACATTCAGCAGTGGTGGGCGGTCAGGGCCTGCTAAGCCTTCTCTGCTGGCCTAAACAGAATCACAAAGTTATAGCTATTTTATAATTTTTTTTTTTTTTCCAATTTTTTATTTTTATTTTATAATTAAAAGTTATATCTATTTTATAATGTAATTGTTTTTCACAAATACATTACATGTATTATAATTATTTGTCCCTATTAGCTTTTCTCATTGCACAGCTGTTTCTCTCTATGGTAGAGAAGCCGGTTAAATGACATGGTGACAGCCAGCTAGCTGGGCTCTAACACTCCGGTACACTAGGTGGCGGTATGCACCTAGTCAAGTTGGTTGCGATCCGCACTGTAGAAGAAGAAGCAGCTGCAGCCTTTTCCTGTGGACAGCACTGTATAACACTTGGACCTGCTGTCCCCGCGGCGCATCTCACCCTGCCTGGCCACCCGAGGTGTGATGGAAAGCAGGTATGCGCTAGCTCGCTATTAGCTCGCGAGCTAACTAGCGCTCGCTGTTAGCTTCTCCCCCCCCCCCCTCCGGGCGCGAACAGCTGATTCACTGCAGGCCCAGTTAGAAAATCCACAGCCCGTCACTGACATTCAGTAATAACAAAACAATCCAACAAAACTAAGCTAAAACACTGCACACACACACTGTGTATGAATAAATACGACTGCAGATGTAAAAAAAAAAAAACACAACCAACATTTCACTCACCACATGCCCGTAATCCTCTGTGCGAAAGGCGTCATCAGTAAATACACCAGCAAGTCATCAGTAAATCCACCAGCAAGGTAGCTTCTAGGTTCTAGGTAGAAGTTTCTAGTAGCTTCGTGCCCCACTCACCAATCACAGCGCATGTTAATGGTCACGCTGGGCCACTGACCAATCATACGTCTACGCCAATTTGCAGGCCCTGCACGTCAAAGAATCCGCCCCAGCTTGTCAAACTAAAGATCTGAATTGTTGACCATGACAATCAACCACAACGTCCGGCCTGCTAGAACTGCTTTGCTGACATAGACACACGGGGGAGAAAAAATCTGATTGGACTCTGGTCTCATACCCCCCCCCCCCCCCCCCCCCACTAAAGCTCGCTGCCGTCACCCCTGTGCTGAAAAAACCTGGTCTTGACCCCGACATCCCCAACAACTACCGGCCCATCTCCAACCTCCCCTACCTGTCCAAAATCCTTGAAAGATCTGTTGCAACTCAACTCAAATCCCACCTCAATCTCCACAACCTCTATGAACCCTTTCAAACACAGCACTGAAACCGCCCTACTGAAAATCACCAACGACATACTTCTCTCTGCTGACTCTGGCTTCCTCACCATCCTCATCCTCCTTGACCTCAGCGCCGCCTTTGACACCATCAACCACTCCATCCTCCTCTCACGTCTCCAGCACTCCCTTGGCATAACTGGCACTGCCCTCTCCTGGTTCACCTCATATCTCTCAGACCGACATCAATTCATTGCCATAAATAACTGTAAATCCTCCACCTCCCCAGTGGCCCACGGTGTCCCCCAAGGTTCCGTGCTTGGTCCCCTCCTCTTCATCATCTACATCCTTCCCCTTGGACAAATCATCCTTCGTCATGGTCTCAATTTTCACTGTTACGCTGACGACACCCAACTCTACCTCTCCTCCAAGACCATCACCTCTGTCACCCACTCCACTCTCACCTCCTGTCTCACTGAAATAAAATCATGGATGCAAGAAAACTTTCTCAAACTCAACTCCAACAAATCTGAAATACTCATCATCGGCCCTAACTCCCTCACCCGCTCAGCCCAGACTTTCTCTTTGAATATTGACGGCTCCATTGTCACCCCCTCCACCCAGGTCCGCAACCTCGGCATCATCCTCGACCCCACCCTCTCTTTCCTACCCCACGCCAACCACATCACCAAAACTGCCTTCTTTCACCTCCGTAACATTGCACGCCTCCGGCCCTCCCTGTCCTCTGCCACCACCGAAATCCTCATCCATGCCCTCATAACATCCAGACTCGATTAATGCAACAGCATCCTCTACGGCTCACCCAACAAAATCCTCAATAAACTTCAATATGTCCAAAACTCTGCCGCCCGACTGCTCACCTCCACCCGCCGTTATGATCACATCACCCCGGTCCTACACAACCTCCACTGGCTTCCGATCAAGTACAGGATAGACTTCAAACTACTACTCATCACCTACAAAGCCCTAAACAACCTGGCCCCTCCCTACCTTTCAGACCTCCTCCCCCTTCACGCCCCAACCCGTTGCCTCAGGTCCGCCGGTACAAACACCCTGAAGACCATCAGGACCAAGCGCCGGACCTGGGGGGACAGGACCTTCTCTGCTGCTGCACCCCCCCTCTGGAACGCTCTCCCCATCCACATCCGTCAGGCTCCCTCACTAGCTTCATTCAAGCAAGCCCTCAAAACGCATCTCTTCCAACTCGCTTTCACCTGCTAAAACCTGCACCTATCCTCCACTATGACCCTCAGCTTCTCCAGTTTCTTTCCTTTCTTTCTTTGTTACAAAAAATGTCCTGTTTGTTTGTTTTGCTTACTTTGTCTTTCATTTTTGTTCCGTTCGTCATTGTCTACTGTCCATATTGTAAAGCGTCTTTGTGTATCTATAAAAGCGCTATATAAATTGAAATTATTATAATCTGGGTTTCTCTCCCGGGACAGCTCGACGTGAAGCGCATAGACAGACAGAAACAAACCCAGAACGCAAAGAAATATGCGCGCTTTTCTCTCCCATTTCGGCATTGCCATGTTTGTTCACGTTTAGATCAATTTAAATGACTCCATTGGGCAACAAGACATCAGACACAGGAGCTGCTGGGGAACCGGCTCAGGTCTCTGGTCTCTTTACAGACGGCAAAGCAGAGGCTGCAGGGAGAGAAGGATCACAAAAAAGAATCAATTCATGTTTTATAACTAATAAGCACAGTGAATATGACACTGTTTCAATGAATAGACATAATTATGATTCATTTACCATCTACTTGTGAACCCTGAAACACACTTGTTTGTTATTTATATTTTGACAATATTTTATATTTAAATACACGTCACTTTAACATTACACTTTAACACTCACACCTACAGTACACTTGTTTACACTACTGCTATCTGTTTCTCTGTGCACTTTATTTTATGTTTGATATTCTATTGTAAATGTAATATGTGTTGATTGTTGTTGTTGGTCTAATGTATGCACCACCTTCCAAGACTAATTCTTCATATGTGTAAAACACACCTGGCAAATAAATGGTTCTGATTCTGACTGATTCTGAATACACAAACTACTGTTAGTGAAGGCAGAAAGTTTCACATGTATATCTGTTATTACCTAAAGGAAAAGGAGCATAAGGTAAAGACTGATACGTACCCTCATCACGGCTGGGATCAAGTCATAGTCACGAGGAAGAGAAGTAGAACACCAGAACACACACATGACCAGAACACGTCAACATGAGACGGGATGATGAAGTCATGCTTCATGTGGGAGAAGAGCTCACGGTCCAGTGTTGTCGGTCGACAGAATCTTCAGCTAGAAACAAAGAAATAAAAGACAACACATGTTTACTCACAGCTCTGCACATGCTGCCTGCAAGGAGAGATACTCAGCATCACCCTCTTCATCTTCATCTCCATCACTGATGCAAACAGACTAGAATTACAATGTCATTAAATACACATCTTCTTGTATTTGGGCTTGTAAGACTCAGATCCACACTGGTATGATGGAAGTGTACGACAGCATGTACATCTTCCTGTCAGAACAAATAGGACACAGACCCACCCTGGCTTCAGCAGGAGCTGGAGGTTGTTCTACTGGAGCTGGAGGTTGTTCTTCTGGAGCTGGAGGTTGTTCTTCTGGAGCTGGAGGTTGTTCTTCTGGAGCTGGAGGTTGTTCTTCTGGAGCTGGAGGTTGTTCTTCTGGAGCTGGAGGTTGTTCTTCTGGAGCTGGAGGTTGTTCTACTGGAGCTGGAGGTTGTTCTTCTGGAGCTGGAGGTTGTTCTACTGGAGCTGGAGGTTGTTCTTCTGGAGCTGGAGGTTGTTCTTCTGGAGCTGGAGGTTGTTCTACTGGAGCTGGAGGTTGTTCTACTGGAGCTGGAGGTTGTTCTTCTGGAGCTGGAGGTTGTTCTACTGGAGCTGGAGGTTGTTCTACTGGAGCTGGAGGTTGTTCTACTGGAGCTGGAGGTTGTTCTTCTGGAGCTGGAGGTTGTTCTTCTGGAGCTGGAGGTTGTTCTTCTGGAGCTGGAGGTTGTTCTACTGGAGCTGGAGGTTGTTCTTCTGGAGCTGGAGGTTGTTCTTCTGGAGCTGGAGGTTGTTCTTCTGGACCTAGAGGTTGAGCCTCTTGGTCCCTGCAGCACAGTGTTTCTTCACATGAAGATGCAGAGTCATCCTCTTGCTGTCCCACATCTCTGAAGAGGGAAGAGTCTCCTCAAGAAACGTCTCCTGAATCCCAAACAGACATGTGGCATATGATTATTATGTAATAAACAACTCTATCACATTCTGGTGTTCTCAGATTTTTTACAGATCTTGTACATCAGTAAAACAAATGATATGACATGGTGTAAATAATGTAAATACTCTTTAACAAGTATGAGTCCTGTATATTAGTTGAGTATATGTTGTATGATAACCTTAATCTGCTAAATAACTAGGACCTCATTAGTAACTCTTTCTGTCACATACATGTGGAGCAGTTAATGTACATGACTGTAAACTACTACTACTACTACTACTACTACTACTGTAAACTACTACTATTATAAACTACTACTATTATAAACTACTACTAATATAAACTACTACTACTACTACTACTACTACTACTACTATTATAAAGTACTACTACTATAAACTACTACTACTACTACTACTGTTAAAACATGAACTTTGAAGTAACGTTACTCAGCACGTGCACGTGTATGCACGTTCACGTGATTCAAATGAAGCTTAAACAACACTGAAGAAACACGACTAACTTTACAGCTTTCAAGTGAATAACAACATGTCAGCACTTATTCTCATCACATTTCAGGTCATTGTTATTATATACGTGATGTCCATACTCTGTTCCGTCTGGTGAGTGAAGCAGGAAGGGAGGGGGCGAGCAAGGCGATTAATAAAGTGCATGTTCTTTTTTTCTTTTTCTTTTACTTCCACTGGTATTTGGGATTGGTTTTTGATGGGCTAGCTTCAGGCTGTACTTTGTAACTCTTAGCACCACATCAAGACATAAGGCAAAGTCATATAAATCTCCTCTTCAAACGAACATTATCGGAGAGCGTTTCCTCATTTTACTTGTTTTTCTTTTCTTTTATCTTAAGTCAAATTTTATTCTATTTTCTATTAATTAATTTAAGAATTTGTTGACTTAAATTTTCTGCCTTTTGTGAGTTTAAAAAAGTAAATTGTTAATACCACAGGTAATGCTGCAAGCCTATTTGGACTGGAGTTGACATCAGATCTGCTGTAGTGTCCAGCACCAGCCACTAGAGGCCCTCACAGTACAGGTATTTAATGAAAAGAGCAAGTCCACTCCACCATAATTCCAATAACAGGATGTTTTTCTTCAGGTACGGCATGGACCCCATCTTTAATACAATGTCATTTATTCATGTCATCCAGTTGGTTTCAAACAAGCTGGGAGTGTAAAAAGATGTATTCTCCTGCAAAAGGGAAGAAAATGAAACGTGAAAGGTTTCCTAATATAACCGAGGCCTTTCGTAAAGAGATGGTGCACAGTCGTCTGTGCCCACAGAGCGATACTGACAGCTCAGCGAGCCGCGTAGCGTGAGAAGGCTGAGGAAGTGACTGGTGTGAGAACGCTGCCGCCGCAGCCCCGTGGCAGCTCAGCCTGAGGCCTGCGGTAGTCTCCACTCGACCTGCCGCCCTCTGAAACTCTCCTCGACCTGCTTTCAACTTCCACTGCTCTGTCACCACGCCGAGACACTCACTGAGCCCTCAGCTTCTCCATTTCTACAGAAATTCTGCAAATGTGTGCACAAATGACAGAAAAACGATGCCTAGTTCTTTATTTTCTTTTTCCTTTTTTTTCGTCTTTTCTATCATTTCATAAATATTGAATAGTGAAATTTTATATTTCTCAAGAAATGTATAACAGACCTTCACATATTTACACATAAATATGTTCTTCTTTTATCTAATAAGAACAAAATTGCCATGACCCCCAATAACATTTGAGTCGTTTTGATATGTTATGATAAGAATACATTATTGTGGTTAAAGGCACTAGATTTGATATTTAGATAATTAATATATAGCAGCAAAGATGTAATAAAGATACGCAGAGAATGAAGTCATTAGTAAAAAAAAACATTAATCAATTAAGTTGAACCAACTTAAATTATTTTTATTTAATCCGGCACAAGTAAATTAGATTTGACTAACCCTAATAAATTAAGTTGATCCGACTCAAGTGATTTATATTGAACCAACATAATTGCTTATTGCTTAAAGAAAGCAGTTTAATCATGTGGAAATCCTTTCCATGATTTTATTAAGTTAGTTGAAAGCATGTGTGTGTTGTAATCCCAGCTTCTTGGTTCTTTTGTTGAAAGAGCCCAACCGGGACGCGCATGCTTTTAGTGCATGTGAGCGTGCCGCACCGGCTAGCTAACGGCCGCTCTGCACTGCGCTCATCCGCCGGTTACAGCTAATAACGCCGACAGGAATGCAGCAGAAAGCGTAGCTCCCACCCTCCTGCTCTCCCTCGGATAAGCGCTGTTGGCGTCACCCGTCATCCGTCACCATGTTGAGAGCCGATTAGAGGCAATCGAAATGCCCCCGTTCTCATTAAAAAATCTTCAAGGTCAAATTGAGCTTTTTGTCGTGGTTAAAGGGCTACGTTGAATTCCACAGCTAGTAAAACATGGTCTGGTTGAGTCCTACTGGTCTACACATTTTGAAGAAAAATGCCACATTACCACAGGTACAATAGGAAATACCTCAGGAACATGCAGCTCTTTGTCAGTTGTTTCTGTATTCACAATGGTTGGTATTATGCTCGGTGGTTTGAAACGGTGGCGGACCGTGTCTTTTTCTTGGCCCTGTGAGATTCATCCTGGAGAGCGTCCCGCCTGAACTGCAAATGCACCAGTGGTGTGTAAGGGAGCGTAATGCTCATCGACCGATATCCTCGTCCGCTGCTGGAGCTCTCAAACACACGGACATGCAAACACGCTCCAGTACTGTTTGATCGAAGATGCAATGTAAAAAAAAAACTAAATGTTATGTGGAGTTTTTGGTCACATGGTCCTCCATTTAAAAGTTTCCCCCATCATGCTTTCTTGAGCTCTTTCTCGAGTGCACACAGGCGCGCGCGCACGCACACACACACACATGCACACACACAGACACACACAGAGCCGGTCCATAGAGGTTACAAGAGGTCATATCTGAGCAGCGGAACTGAAAAACAGGAAGAAATTTGAGGTGTAAGAATGGTAACGAAGTGTGTGTGTGTGTGTGTGTTTTGCTGGGTGAGTGCACAAACATGCATCTTGTGCAATGCGGAGAACCCATGAGAAAGAGATTGGAGGGTGTGTGTGTGTGTGTGTGTGTGTGTGTGTGTGTGTGTGTGTGTGTGTGTTTTGGTGGTCATGAAAAGGCAGCAATGACAGATAAGGAAAAAGACAGAGATTCCTTCATTTTGTTTTACAGCACTGGGGATGTGTACACACACACACACACACACACACACACACACACACACACACACACACACACACACACACACACACACACAGAATGCCCAGCAACTGAATGTAATTCGGACCGACAGCTAGCCTTCACGCTCTGACGCACCTCGCCTCCCAAAATGGACGCAGAAGGCCCGTTTTTTTACACACACACACACACACACACACACACCCACACACACACACACACACACACACACACACACACACACACACACACACACACACACACACACACACACACACACACACACACAGTGTCTAAATGGGCTTTCTGTCCACAGCAGCTAAAAACATTAAGTGGAGTTGGGGATAATAGTTGAGTCGGGGGGGTTGAGGAGGATGGATGATCAGGGTGAGTTCGGGTCAACAAACTGACAGACAGACGGAGAGCAAAGGCATACCACGAAAGTGGTAAGAGACCTGTTCATGAACACTACAAATGTATATCAAGCTTCTGGAAGTGGTGTAGATCTCCAGATAAGTCTTGACCCATCTCTTCGAAGGTCTTGTATCGTCTTGCAGTCAACCGCATTTTTACTTGGTCTTGTTTGGGTCTTTGACAAAGAGGACTCTGGATTATATTTCAAGACCGGTCTCGACCGCAACTGCCGGAACGTCAATAAATTGTCCGTGCATCGTCTGATTTATTGGTCAACATCCATTCTATGCAATTGCTCAAAGAAGACAAGGGTTTTCTTTGAGCAAAAGTTTAAGTTTCACCTCTGCAATGCCCTTTCGGTTATTTAATCAAGACATTTCTGATGGTACACTTATGCTTCCATAGATTATTTTGAGGAGTACCTATGAAAGTTATATTACAGATGGGAAAAAACTTTTCCCTTCCTTTTTTTAATGGTCCTGCTAGTCTACTAAATTGCAATCGTTTGTCAAATGATCTGATTTACGTCGTGGAGGTTGTTCTATGCTATTACTTTCACTAAGCTATTCCCTTATAGCACCAGTTATTATGGTATGGATTCAAATGGAGCCGATTTCTCAGCAAAACATTCACTCTGTGAACTCTACAACAGCTTAGTTTTACAAAACAGATTTCAAGATTATAATGTTGTTTATGCCCAATTTCCAGTGGTGTATAGTAACGAAGTAGAAATACTTCGTTACTGTACTTAAGTAGTTTTTTGGGATATCTGTACTCTACTTTACTATTTATATTTCGGTTTACTTTTACTTTTACTTCACTACATTTTTCACAAGAAAACTGATACTTTTACTCCGATACATTTCTCCTGAAACCTTCGTTACTCGCTACAAAATCAAATCTATCTTTAGAAGAAAAAAAACACAGAACACAGACTCCACCAAGCAGGTTTTGCGAATCACAATATTATGCATTAGCCTCTCCATCCTCTCGTCCAGCGCTCCCAAACCTTTATGCGTCACAGACCGGTTACGTGAAGACAATATTTTCACGGACCGGGTCCGACCTCGGAAAGACGGGAGACAACGACACCTGACGTGTGTTCGTTATGTCCAGTCTAGTCCTAACTAAACCTTTAGTCCAGTCTACTGACTCTACTGCTAACTAAACCTTTAGTCCAGTCTACTGACTCTACTCCTAACTAAACCTTTAGTCCAGTCTACTGCTTAACTTATAACGCGCTGCACGAAGACAGGATGTTGAAATGGAAGCAGGTTTTCATGCTTTTTTGGCGATCTCAGGATACTCTGCCTTGGTTTTAATCCAGAACACCGGCAAAGTTAAACAGACTTTTTTAAGTTTCAGAGTAACGTCTGAGGTTACCACAGACGGATGTATGCGGTCTTTTTTCACAATAAAACATCGTTCCGGCCTTTATTTTAATTTTAATTTTTTTCATTCATTCTTTCTGTGCGGCCCGGTACCAAGGGACCCACAGACCGGTACCAAGGGACCCACAGACCGGTACCGGGCGGAATGAGCATACTTATAACCACACTGTTACAACTCCTTAGTGTCATATTGCTTTTTGGAGAATTATGATGATAAGTTCATAGTAGATGCAAGAGTATACTTAGGTACAATATATTATGTTGAACATAATATATATGGATGGATCACAGCCAACCCAGTTATTTTCAACACAACTCCTGGTCCTTGGTCACGGTGACCACAGCACTTAAAAGAATAAACTTCATAATTCTCAAAATTCATACATTTTACATTTTATATCAGAAAAATACTTTTGATACTTAAGTACAGAAAATATCAGATACTTTAAGACTTTTACTCAAGTAGTATTTTATTAGGTGACTTTTACTTTTACTGGAGTAATTTTCCAGTAAGGTATCTTTACTTTTACTCAAGTACGGCTTTTGGGTACTTTATACACCACTGCCAATTTCTACCCTACTTTTTCATGTTATCTAACCTAAAATTAGTAACAGACAAGTTTTCCCTCACTTTACAGGTAGCAGGAGTGAAAATAAATCATCCTCAACATTTGTTGTGTTGTGGTTTCGGAAAGTTGGATAACAATTAGATACCAAATAGGATTGAGGCTCTAACAAGGTTTATATTTGTATCTAGGTATTCTATTATCAAATGGCAAGAAAAAATAGTGCCTATAGCTGGCGGGTTAAACAAATTGGGAGGATGACCCCGAACCTCGTAAAACCCCCATTGCTCTTCCATTCCATAAAGTTACGGGACTTGTTTATTAAATAGCCAATCGCTAATGGAAAAAGACTTCATGTTTGTATCTGTGTCACCTCAAGGGAGACTAAACCTGCGACTTGACAGAAGCAAATTATATTCACTATATAAATAATTGGAGTCCAATAAGAAGGATTTCTGTGTGGTTTTCTTGACACCAGTTTGTTTATGGCACACATTCACAGTTTTTTCCAGTTTGTGTTTCTCACACTGAGATTTCCAAACCAGCAGATCATATAAATTGTTAAAACTGAGTCAATAAAAGAAGTATAGAACCAGCAGAGACTTGTCAACGCTAAATCTTTCACGCTTCCCTTCAGAATTTGTTTTGGGGGGTTTGATTTTTTTTCTAAATAAAATACATTTTGGCATCAACATTCTCCCAAGATAGTTCCCAAGTATTTGTAATGCCGGACTGCACGTACAGGCTCCCACGTAATAGTGCAAGGAGTGAGAGAAGTGGGTGCCCTTCGCCAGTCGATCTCTTGAAGACGTTCAGCTGAAGGAAAGACAACAACTGCCAAATTCTCGGACAAGTCTGTTCCCAACTGTGCACATGGTTTTCTATTTCCAGGTCATCCGCAAACTTAAGAACATACCTGTCTTTATAATAAGTCCGACAGTGAAACACAAGAAAAATAACAGTAGGGAAAGGACGCAGACCTGAGGAGACCCCGTTGTGCAAAGGATGTGGGGCTGGATTAAAAGTCGAAGAGAAATCAATGAATGTCTGGGTACCTTCTGCTGTTCCAAAGAAGACTGAACCGTATCTAACTCTGAAGCTAGACACTGTGTGTGTGTGTGTGTGTGTGTGTGTGTGTGTGTGTGTGTGTGTGTGTGTGTGTGTGTGTGTCTCTCGAGAACCGTTCATCCGATCTACTTGGCGGCAGTATTTCGGGGGACCCGAGGACGTGCAGTGTCAAAGTTGGTGCTTTTATTACCTCTCGATTAGACTATCGTAATTCTTTGTATGTTGGTGAGGACCAGTCGTTTCGTCGCAAGGAGAACAGTTAAGACACTGAACCTAAAAAATAGCGACGGATTCATACACCTTACCTTGCGCTGCATAGATCTGCATAGGTGCACTGGACGATCTCGGCTTCTCTCACTGAAAGAGCTCGAGGAAAGGTTGATGCCCAGCTGGAAGTGCAAACTCTCCCAGACTGCTGTGATCTCACATTGTGTCTGAAAAGGGCATTGAAACAGATCCTGATAAGATAGCAGCACTACAAAATGGCCAAAACCAACAGACCTAGTGGCGCTGAGAACCTTCCAGGGATCCTGCGGCTGTTTCCATTGATTCTTCAAATATGATTCAAAGATTTTGAAACGGCTCATTGTTCTCATCGCTGGGAAAACGCACACAACATCAGGACAGCGTGACGTAGACACACAAGTGCTACATTATTTTCTCAGCATACATATTTTGTGAGAATTGGAACAAAATGTCCACAAAATCAGCAACAGGAAAGGTGAATTAACATGCTTTTTCATCCACTTCTGGTATGTGACTATATCGCCATGAACAGTTCTCCAGTTGGGTGTCATTACACCACTGGAGAAGAAGAGGGCACAACAAGCGCTATGTAATGGAAACATCTCCAGTCAAACACAAACCATGTAGAAAACATGGTGGAAATAGGATATTTCTGTTTTAATGAGGACGGTTAGTTCATAGCTCCACACAGATCTGATGTTTTTATCTCTTCAGTGGAAGCTAAAGCAATGTTTAAATCCCATGCGTTCATATTTGAGCAAATTTAGGTTTAACTTCATCTATGGAGCATGTGTTAGGTTGAATCATCCTAAGCCATGTGAGAGTCATGTGTTAAGTCACGAGTTAACGCATGTGGCATCTTGTCCCAGAAGCCATCAATTCACAAACATTTTATGAGAAAAAAAAAACAGACAGCGTGAATGGAATGGTTCCAGTCCTGTCAAGGACTATAAGGACTTTGTACAAGATCACTTCTTCCCCAATGTCAAGTGAGTCAGACTCATGACTGCTGAATCAGGAGCTTTAAATCGGATCAATTTGCTGCAGAATCCCTTCAGACTCTACGAGACGTTCTGTCCATCTAACCGTCCTCTATCTGCTACTTTTTACTTCCCTACCGATATGTGACAACTTTAGTTAGTTGTTACTGTAGAGGAAAAATATCATTACCTTTGTATTAAATGCTACTCTGACCGGCCGCCTTCCCGTTGAACTTTGACTGAACACTGACGTCTTGTCTGGCTCCACTGAACTTCGACTGAACCGCTGTCGTCTGACTCCCTTTCTGCCCAGGGGCAGTCTAGAACTTCAGATGTTGCATACGAACTGTGTTGGCCACTACAATATGGAGGACCGGAAATGACTTAATTATAAATAAATAAATGCAGGAATAAATACAGGAATAAATAAATGCTGAAATAAATGTATAAATAAATGCAGGAATAAATAAATAAATGTATAAATAAATAAATACAGGAATAAATATATAAATGCTTAAATAAATGTATAAATAAATACAGGAATATATATATATATATATATATATATATATATATATATATATATATATATATATGTAAGTTATACCTAAACAGGACATCATTAAATAAATCTATTTCTACATTTCTGTATTTCAATATTTATTTATTTCTGTATTTCTGTGTCCTTGTATGCAAATGAGCTGGGCGGTCCGAACCTCTGTCTAAAGCATGATTGGTCACAGGAGTGTGATGCTCCTGGTATGTTGTGCTCTACTACTTCTGCCTTCACATGTTGTTGAAGTTGGCAAGCTCAGCTAACCGTTAGCAGAAGTCCGGATTTTCAATGCCCTGTCCGGCGTCCGGCGCAGCATCAAGCCGGACGCGTATTTGTCCTCCTTTTTGCAGACCTGCAAACTTGTCACCTTACGGCGAAATTCGCCGTTTTGAAACCAAAATATGTGAACTGGCCGGCCAGCGTTTCTGAGATTGGAGTGGTCGTGATCTTCATAATAGAAGATCTTTGATGAGTCTTGGCCAATCAGCGTTAAGATGTCTCCAGCGGCCGTTTCTCAATACGCTTCTTCTCTGTACTTGATGAGGAAACTCACAACTGAACGTTGACGTTCTCTGAATACTACTGTTGTTGAGTCACAACATGTACTTTTAGGATGTTTTCAGGCGAGAAGTTAGTTGTTTAAGCATCAAATCTGTGATCGGTTATTCAAGAATCAGCCGACTTAAAAAGATACGCCGACCAGTTGAGTTCCTGCTGAGGGACCGTGAGCTCCGCAGCACCGGGCCGTCAGCGCTCTGCTGCCCGCCGAGAGCAGCCTGATCCCGGCAGGACTTTTAGAAATGATCCGCTGGCTCCGGTTTCTCCGTAGCGGTTAAACATGAGATATAATTCTGTTTTGAGGATCTAACGAGCAATCTTTATTAGTTTATTATTTATTCACAGTAACGTTACATCAGTTTAACGGAGGGAAAGGTTAAGATTCATAACTTAAGATTTTAATTTAACTTTTACTTTGAACTACAGCGGTGTTTTATTACTTTTTACCGAATTGATTGCAATTATATAAAAATATATAAGTATATATAACAATACATTAAAAATACATATTAATTCATTGTTAATTACAATTAATAATGACATATTAATAATATATTACATATATATAAGATATATATTACATATACATATAAAAAAAAAAAAAATACATATTAATTAGTTGATAAAGCAGGGTATGCTCCAAGGAGATCAATTACAGTAAAAAGGGTTCACATCGCTCTTCACACTTAATAAAATCAAACTGCACCCCTCCTATGCAATTATTCACAGCCTCACAAAATAGTGTCCTCCTTTTTGGTGTTATGATATGGTCACCCTGGCCTAGACAGCTTTTTGACTTCATCTACAGGGGCCATGTGAAGGGATCGATTGCTTCTGTCTGGCTCCCCTACTTGACCAATCCTGTTTAACAATGAGGTTCGGACCGCCCCAGCTCATTTGCATACAAGGACACAGAAATACAGAAATAAATAAATGAAGAAATACGTGTGGACACATAAATACAGGCATAAATAAATGAAGAAATGTAGAAATAGATTTATTTAATGATGTCCTGTTTAGGTATAACTTATATTTATATATTCCTGTATTTATTTATTTATACATTTATTTAAACATTTATTTATTTATTTATTCCTGTATTTATTTATTTATACATTTATTTAAGCATTTATTTATTTATTCCTGCATTTATTTATTTATAATTAAGTCATTTCCGGTCCTCCATACTACAAAGCCTAATCTGTATACCTCACTGATGTGAGATTGAAATATAGCCTATAGTCTGCACATTCATCTTTTCCAAGCCAAGCGTGTGCCTTCACTTTGGAAAGTCCCATGTTCTTTAATAAGGGAAGCCTCTTTGTTTGTATGATTAGACATATCTAATCCTATCATGAATGTAAGTATTGATTCTTTGTCCTTATGCGTATAAAACCATGGTAAGGATGCACTCAACACCGATCCCTCGGCAGTCGCCTGATTGTCATTTGGTGATTTCGGTCCTTCTGCGCAGAAGCCTATTAAATATACTCATTTATTTTTGTAGGTCTCCCTTTATTCGGTCAACTTCCACCACAGTTATGTTTCATATTAGAATTGTATTACACCCTTCCTGTCCGGTTTTTGATCTGAATGTTTGTGATAAACTGAAGGAAAGTGTTGTTTCACGTGTTAAGAAAATCCTCCTACTTCTTGACCTTTTTGACATGTGTGGCTCTCTATTCAATGAAATGTATTTGTACAGCCCGAAACCACAAATTATGAATTTGTCTCAGAGGGATATGTAAAGCATACGACGTCCTCTGTCCTTGGCCCCTTGCATTGGAAAAGGGAAAAGTCCCCCAAAAAACACTTTAATAGGTAAAACAAAAAGATGAAAGCTCAAGGAGAGCAACAGAGGAAAGATTTCTCTCACAGGATGGACAGACGAGTAATAGATGTCATGTGTACAGAATGAACAACGTACTAGAATAACACAGGACAGCAACGCTCCAATAATTATCCTATAGAATATGATAACCTAGCCAACACTACTAAGGAGTTAAAAACAACTACAGCAGTAAACATGCAACATACACATTAATGCAGCAGTGATCCAGAACCACGATTAATAAAACATCTTACATACATCTTTTAATACTTTAAGTACATTTTGCTGATATTATTTTTGAATGAAGGACTTTTACTTGTGTGGGATTGAGACTTAAGTAAAGGATTTTCATATTGTGTCCACTTGACTTGACTATTTATGTGATGTAGACATCACAGTGGCATTATAATTCATAGCATACATCTACGCACAAAAAACAGATGCACTGTGTCCACAGGAGGCTTTTTTTTCTTCTTTTTTTTATATAATAAAATGTGATCAAATAGAATAAAAAAGAGAATACATCCACAGATACATATATAGATACATACACTGTTATATATCCATGACAAGTACATATTTAAAAAAGATATGCAAGAAAAAAATGATGATAGCAACAACACAATGAACACAAGTGTGAAACCAAGGAGGTGTTTAGACGTGACGGGATGGTAGACATGAACACAGACTCACGACGATGCGTTTGTGTGCCACTTAAAATGCCTCCAATGTTTAGCTCTCGCAAACCCTCACGACAAAGTATCTTTTAATTCTCGCCAAGCGCGGCGGTTTATCAACCTGCCACGAAAAGAGAGAGGGAAAAGAAAAAGAAAAAAAGTTTGAAAAGTGTTTGCGGTACAAACACAGAAAGTGAGCTCCCGGTGAAGTAGAGGAGAGAGAGAGCGCGGAGGGGGAAGGTGATTTAGAGAGCGGTTGAGGAACGTAATAGAGACAGTGAGGTGTGATTTAGGGCCGAGGGGAAAATGGAGGAGTGGAGGCGCCTTCTTGGCAAAGATTGAGTGTCATTTAATGCGGGTGTGAGTGGAGAAATTATTGCACGGCTGCTACACTAGCTGACTATAGATGTGACACATCGCTCATGCGGGCCGCTATCCCAGCTGAATGGGAATTACCCCATTAACGCGGGCTGAATGCTAACTGCTACGGCACATATTGAGCTGGCAGCAAAGAGCTGAGCTGGCTAATGACTGTATGTCACCGTAATGGCGTGTCTCTATCAAGTGTCTCTGCCTCTGCGGGACGCTTAGCTCTTCATCGCTCCGCCCGGCCTCGACTCTTCTTCGTCCTGCCAACCGGATGACCTTCCGACTGCGGTTTGAGATGAGAAAGTCGTCGCTGCGAGAGGTTTCCCTTCACGCCGCACATTCTTCAATGCGTCACATTTTTGTAAATCTTCTGCTTTTAAGCAACCTCGCTTGTGGACAGATGTTTTTTTTTTTTACTACACTAATAATCTCATCTATGTAAAGAAAGATTCTGATTGCCCCTCTCGCACGACTTGGGAACGATTCGCTCTAATGATCCAGGTGCTTCCCATATAGAAGGCAATTCTCCCCGGGCATCTGTCACTGGAATGTCTGGAGAGCTGTCACCGCGTCAAAACGTAGATGTGTTTACATTTTGCGTTTCCCCTCCATCCTTGCAATGCTCCGGACGTGAGGTTTTTGAAAGCGTGTGCAGCAGAATGTGAACCGGCCCTCGGTCCGGATCGTTTTTTTGCAGGGGCAACATACCCAGGAAGACCTGTATTTTTAAATAATTTACTACAATTAATCCACAAGTAACCATAGCCTGTATGTAGCGTACACATTGGTTTGTAGACTGCGGTTTCAAAGCGTCGAGTTCAACGTTTTAGGCCATTGACATCTTGGATTTTGGCCGTCGCCATCTTTTGTTTTTGCAACCGGTGAACGGTATAGTGACCATATTTTGGACAGCGGAGGACATGTGTCAATCACAAGGTTCCCCCACCCTAAATAATACTCTGCTTTATGATCTTTTTTTACTCTAAATGGGACCATAATTTACAAACATGATGTTGTATTGAAGAAGAATTTAAAATAGCGACCATTTTGAAACCATAAACTCATGTTAACAATGTTTAGTGGGGGAATAAAGCAAGTGAGAAGTGGGGTCATTTTCTCAAAGACTCCCATACAATCAGACTTTGTTTTGCCCCTGGCTGGCTATTAGACAAAATAAATGTCAATGGCATTTCCGGATTCACTTTTCAGAACCGGAGATCGTCGTCTTACTTCAACAAAGCTTAAATTACTGTGAAAACTTGCTGTGGCTGGTTGGTCGCTGTGCTAATTTCTGCGGTAACCACAGTGAAAGTGAGAGATTTCTATCTGGCTCTCGGCTGTACATTTTACCCACCTGCATCACCTTCATCTTCATATCTAATCACAATAAAGATGGCTCCTCTGGGTATTATTGCAATATTCAGGGGGACTGGACTTGCTAGTTGCTCCCCTGGGACAATCTATCTATTCTTGATACAGCGCGCGAGTCTGAAAGCAGTAGGCTATCTGTCATTCATGCTATTAGTTCATGGTTATCATCAGCAGTGGCCAAGGCCATTAGCCCAAAGACATTAGCAGCAGCCATCAGCAAAGCCATTAACTCCTCTCCCTGCTAAAAGGCTACTGTCCCTCACAAAAGACTCATTAAGGAGAGGTGGGGGAGAGATGGGCATGAGGTGGGAAACAGAGAGATGGAGGGGAGGGGAAGGAAGAAAGAGGAGGGCAGAGGTGGGTGAGAAAAAGAAATACAGAAAGACTGAAGGGGAGAAAGCGCAATAAAGCCGGGAAGGGAAGACTTCGATCATTTTAATTGTTCACCGTGTCATTTCCCTCCATCTCCTGATCTGCAGTGGGTGTAGGACATACGTACGTTTTACATTGTCCTGGGTGGGGATCGGCGTGGTTGAGGTTTCTTTTCTCTGTGGATCTACCCAAAAGATTTAAGTGTTTCTTTGTGGAAAAAGTAGAAACATTCAATCTAAAAAAAAAACACGTGTATCTCTACAAAACAATAAGTAACATGTAAAAAATAAATTAAAAAAACTCAAGATATCATTAGTTTTTGGTGCGTTTTCCTACGAAAGTCAGAAACACATGTCCATTTACGCTCATTACATGCATGCGGTCTTCTCAGAATAAACTTCCATCTTAGGTGACAGAAACAAAACTACTTAGTTGGGTTGAGAAAAGATCTTGAAATACTGATATCGTCGTTTGGGTTAAAAGTAAAAATACATCAACGTCTAGTTTCACAACGGGAAGAAAACAGCGGTCTCCCGGCTGAATGGTCACATCCACCTCCTCGTCCTGTGTTGTTATACTTCCTCCTTCATGATAACATACTCTATTATGTCATGGGTTATACCTGCACGTTACCTTTTGTTGGCTCTCCAGCTCTATCACCGCTGGGTAACGATACTTTAAAAAGTAACTTCATGCCATTTAAAGAGTAGTCACGTTGGAGCGTTACCTTCTGAGGAAAGTAACTTATACTGTCCCAAACATGAAACCCCTTTGCCTGCGCTGCAACATGTCGGTTATCCGGGTCCAAAGCCTTGAGAATGTGTCGACTCTGATGTAGAGTTGCTCGTACGGCATCTCTAACGAAAGTAACCCGGTAAATTACAGAAACCGCTTCTGTAATTTAGCCTTTGGAGTTTAAAGGCACCTTTGATGAAGCTGTGCTGCGTAACGAAATTGATGTAAGAGAGAGCTGCACAAAAGTCATGGGAGGAGAAGAAAAGGGAAGGGAAGGGGGGAAAAGAAAGGGAGAGCGCTGAAAGACAGAAAAACGAGGGGAGGTGAGTTTACCCTTTGACCCAACGTCCCATTCTATCCCAGAATACTTCGAGGGGCCCCCTGACATACGCTTAATACCTCACACGGATGCACATGAATGTTCATTAGCTTGCGCGCGCGCGCACACACACACACACACACACACACACACACACACACACACACACACACACACACTCCTGTAGCTGATCTCTGATGTGCTTACGGGGGCGGTTGATTTCATTAGCATGAAGATCAGGGCGCTAAAACATTAGCTCCCGTCTTTGACTCTTTGTACTTTTCTTCTTCTTCTCCTCCTCAATTACTCTTTCTCGTACTCGTGTGCACGCTGACTCAAAGGGACGACATGTGAACGCACCCATGCGCACACACACGCACACGCACACACACACACACACACACACACACACACACACACACACACACACACACACACACACACAGGGAGCTTGATGTCAATAGGTTTGTTTTGGAGCCAGGATCAGGTGGTTCACTATGTAGGTCAGAGGGAGAATAAAAGGGGAGCGAAGCCACGTGTCGGTTTCCTCAATAATTAATCAATCCTTTCGCTGGCTCTGCCGCTCTCAGACGTGAGGATACGGGCAGGGCAGCAGAAGAGATGGACAGCCAACCACACATCAAGCTGCAGAGTTTATTTGTCCTCGGGGAGCCCGATCGCCTCCGTGGGCTTTTAGCAAGCCGCCGTCTCTGCCGGTGTCTCAAAATTCTGTTTTTCTGCGAGGACGTTCGCACGAGCCGGCCCCCACGCGGTTGCTTTAGAGGGGAAAGGTTGCGTCCGGATACTTTGATCTGCGGTTACCTCACGTGATTTCAAATTTAAAAAAAAGGGAAGAAAAAAAAGGAGGAAACCACAAGAGAACGGGTGGTGGTGCAGAATGACTGACACCCAGTAGCGCACACTTCGATGGCCTCACACACACGCGAGCAGGCTGGTGCCACAGGATATCCTGCCGTGGGCGTCGGCCCAGGGAAGAAGAGGAAGTGCAGTAAGCAGAGGCTCATGGGAGTGACGCTTCACTCTGTATTTCCCCTGCAAGAAGACGGATATATGAGTCTGGAAACGGCACAAACACACCAATTAGGACAGAGGCAGAGTTAGCGACAATGGACCTGCCGGGATAGCTGTCTTAATGCTAAGCTAAGCTAGCTAGCTGCTGTCTTCATGTTTACACAGGCATGAGAGCGGTGTCCATCTTGTCATTTAATTATCTGCAAGATGATATTGAACTGTTCCTTTGAGAGTTATTAATTTCACCGGTTTCAAAATGTCCGCCCGGTAAAAACGGTCTACAGCGCTAGCTGCTACAATGAGGAGCTTTCGTTATTGCTGATTTTCGCGGTCCATGAAGACAAGGTTTTCCGAGCACCTGAGAATTTTTTTTTTAAACTCTCATTTTACTGCAGCATCTGACCCACGCAGGCCCACGCAGTCCCGGGTTCTGGTTCTCCTGGGCCTCCATTCCCAGCGTGGTCTCACCCCAAAACTCATCAACACTTGGTCCACGCTATCAACTCACGTCAATGTAAACCCACACACGTCATTATTTAGACAGGAAATGCGAGATCCAGGGGAGGGTGGATGATTCAGACAAACTCAGAACTTTAGTCCAGGAGGCCGTTGTTCGTGTTAGCTCTTTGTCACATCAGCCATTAGTCATGTGACACAAGTCACATTATTTTCAACTCCACTCTTTGCCCAAACCCAACCCCAAACTTAACTTGTGAAGAGAAGTTTATTTAGAAAAGGCATTATGCCATGAGAGGAAACCGACCTCGACAGGTCAAACGCTTGAGGGTTAACAACCAAGCGCAAACATTTGGGGAATTAGGAGGGAGGGGATGTTGTCCTCCCCTCAAGCGGGCCCAGCGATACCCTCTGGAATACGTCACGACATTAAGATTCTTAGATCATTCAAAGAGACAGTCTTTTCGCTGATGGTCTCGTTTACTTATGTGGGTCATATGTATTAAACTGAGGCTGTTTCATAACCAGTTTTAAGTTCCTCATAGCAACTGCAAAATGTGACACATTATAATATCAATGCAAAACCTCCGATCTGAAAAATTAACTTTTTTGTGAGTAAAAAAAAAAAACTTGCTGTTTTCTTGCAGAATGCTATTTGTTAAGGATACCCAATACATAATACAAAACAAGAAAAACACACAAAGTGCAGATAGGAGGGTTTTCCCCCACTTTTCCTGGATAATTTTGCAGAAAAGTATTTAAAAGCAGCAATAATTACAATTTCTGACCTTTTAGGGTCAGCTGAACAAGCTGTAAACACCGATCGCTGCTCTCCCGAAGAGAGTCTTGAAGAAACAGAAGGTAGGAAGCGAGGGAGGAGGCACGGGAAGTGAAGGCAGCGAGCGCATAAGGGAGGGGGATAAAACAATGGGGGCATCTGTGGCATGTCGGGATTCCCCTGCATTCCCCTGCTTAGCCCGAGCCAGAGAAGAGGAACGGCAGTGACAGTGGCGTGTTTACACACAGCCCCGCCTGTCATGCGCTAGGATGAAGAGCCAAGGGGGCGAGACATGCTCGCGCCTACACACAGAGGGTTTTATTGTGACTGGACGTCTATGAATCAGTGATATGAAATTAAATCTCCTGTGAAAAGGGATTTTAGCGGCGTGACCTTTTTTTTTTTTTTTACTGGATTAAAGACGAAGAGGAGCCGATGTGACGAGCGACTAGAGTTAGGAGCACATTGTGTAACTAGTTGCGCAGTGCAGAGCCGCCCGATCTTACACAACAGACCCAAATATTTCCACACACACACACACACACACACACACACACACACACACACACACACACACTCAGGCATGTTTTCGGCCACAGTACTCCCACTGTACTGTAGTAATGGGGTCACAGAGAGCTCTGCCGCTCTCCTTTGTCCGTTTGCCTTCAGATGGTCTCTCTTCCTTTTCACGTGGCCTCAGGTGTCTGTCAGCCTGCTTAGCTCCAGGGCTGGTTTATGACGGTGAGATGGTGTAAATTATAGGTGGGGGGGGGTCGACTCCCAAGACAGATGGCTCAAAAGAATCTGGCAAAAATGACAGCTGGAAATGAAGTAGTAATCTGTTCTATTTTGTAAAAAAAAGAAGAAATTGTGTACCGTAAACGTTGGGTTACGAGCCGCTACTACCTTCGGTCAGTGTCCCCGTTAGCTCCCCGCTGTAGCCAGCTGGGGCTCCTGCTAGCGCTTCGTTACTTCCCTGCTAGCTCTACGCTAAATTCCGCTAGCTCCACGAAAACCACCGAAGGTAGCGCGACCAGGCTTGACACCCGACTTGGGCAGAGGGGACGCGGGCAGTAGCAGCAGCAGTAGCAGCAGCAGCAGTAGCAGCAGCAGCGCTAGCTAGCAGCAGCGCTATCTAGCAGCAGCGCTAGTAGCAGCGCTAGCTAGCGCTGCTACTAGCTTGCTACAGCGGGGACACTGCCCGGCCGTAGGAGCGACTTGTAACCCGACTTTTACGATATACAATAACGGCATTTTCGTGGTTATTTTAATTGAAACAAAGATCTCTTCCTAAATCAAACCTAACTAAGTATTTCATGATATTTTCCTAAACCTAACCAAGTCTTTTAGTTGCCTAAACCTAAAGTATGTCACGATCTTTTTCATAATTTCAGGACGACGAGTTTTTTGCATGTAATTTGCGAACAATTTACACGTGTTGCTGAGCTTTCGTAAGAAAACGTGCGAGTAACTTTTCGTAATGACATCATACTCAGCAGGTGTATGAGGATACGTCTCTACAGTGACATGAACAGAGACGGTTAAACACAGATCGCTCAAATGGCCTGAAAACAACCCCGTCTCCTAGAAACCGCTCTGTGCTAAATTTGCAAGTGAACAAGGCATGTTCGTATGCACAGTTAGTTCCAGACCTCTTGGCTGTATAACCTCAGCAGACATAAGACTAACCCATGATGTTCTATACAGTGAGCTGTGCTGTCCCCTGCTGTGCTCCCTCAGCCCATCAGACACACACACACACACACACACACACACACACACACACACACACACACACACACACACACACACACACACACACACACACACATTACAGACGAGTCAAGGAATCCATCCTGCAGCATTGTAGAAAATTAACTTTGTGTGCGTGTAGGTGTGTGCGCAGATGCGTGCGCACTCACATCCTCGTCATGTTTCATTACTAAATTCAACTTGATCTGTTATTCTACTCTCCTCACGCGAAGGGCAGACACACACACACACACACACACACACACACACACACACACACACACACACACACACACTGCTGTTAAATAAAGAGCAGAAGCTTGTTTCTAGGATTACTCTTAAGAGCATATGCCTGTGTGTGTGTGTGTGTGGTGTGTGTGTGTGTGTGTGTGTGTGTGTGTGTGTGTGTACACACAAGCAAAATGTACACATACATCATTTTTTTGTCTTTATTCATTTAGTTTATTGCATTCTATAGGCGTGGCGTGTGTGTCAGGCTGTCCTTCATGTTATCCATCCATCATCTGTAGCTGTTATCCTGTGCGGGGTTGCAGTGTCC
The DNA here is from genome assembly GCA_038501785.1 of Myoxocephalus aenaeus. Classification (NCBI taxonomy): domain Eukaryota; kingdom Metazoa; phylum Chordata; class Actinopteri; order Perciformes; family Cottidae; genus Myoxocephalus; species Myoxocephalus aenaeus. Next base: position 91,884 of record JBAMJR010000188.1, read on the forward strand.
TTCTTCTTAGTCCTCGCTTGCGTACCCACTTTGTCGCTTACTCTTTGGACCGGTTACGTGGCATGTTAGCCAATCACGGGAGCATTCTCCGACATTTCTCTTTTAAACGGCGCCATACACAGAACGGACTCAGAAACAGAAACCCTGTGAAGATATAGTGGAGTAATGTCCACCCGAGTATAGCGAATTGATTCGCTCTCCCTCTGTGTGTGTTGTTTTCAGAGCTCTTTCTCGGCCGCTGCGCGTGTTATTTTTTAAGTGCATGTTCGTGCACGTGAACTGGTTAGCTAACAGCGCCCAGCCTCTCAGGTTGCAGCACGGGCTAACACTGTTAGCTCTGTCAGCACTTTAGCCATTGTTAGCGCTGTTAGCTAGGGTGACCAGACGTCCTCTTTTTCCCGGACATGTCCTCTTTTCGAGCCCTAAAAAAAGCGTCCGGCAGAGATTCCAAAAACGTCCGGGATTTTGCTACGTCCGTGAAAATAGTTATTACCCCCCCTTACAAGTTTTGGAAATGGTATCTCCCTCACGTTCCACCTTCTTGCGCAAGCTCTGACTGTAGAGAGAACTGTCATTGGTCGACCGATCTCAACGTAAATGTAAGTTCACGGCATGCTACACACTACTGCTACCCCCCCCCCCCCCCGCGACGAAGTGTCCTCTTTTTCACAAACTCAAATCTGGTCACGCTATGTTAGCTCTGTTACCTGTAAGCCGCCGGCTCAGCTGTCGCCATGTTGAGAGCTGCAAAGAGGCAACAGAAATGCTCCCAATCTCGTATTCAACACTTACTACAAATAAACGCCACAGTTCACATGTTCTTTCACTCTCTGGATTAATACTAAAATGTATGTCACCTATTACATAATAAATTGCCCAAATTTGTATTGTTTTTGTGAAAGAACAGTGGTGTATGAGTAATCACACAAGACACCTTATCCATGAATTTGTGTTCTTATACATCAGCTCAGTCTTTTTGCTGTCGAAGAAGATGTAAATGTTGTAAATAAAGCAAAACAATAGTTTTGTACTTAAGGGTCTGTGCTGTGTGTCCTCTAATCATTTATCTACTCCTTATCTATGCTCCTAAACACACTAGAAATAACAACAAAAGCTCACTAAATACCTTGCGGTACAAATCAAAAACATTTCTCATGTCGCAAGGTGCTATGCTATCCTTTTACTTCTCTAAAGTTCACTTGTGGCCCTGTGTCGTATGTTGCACTTTTTGCATCTGGGGATGTGCTCACTGACCTGGAATTAATCACAACAAAGGGATATCCACCAGCAGGGCAGAACTCTCTCTCTCTCTCTCTCTCTCTCTCTCTCTCTCTCTCTCTCTCTCTCCTCTCTCTCTCTCTCTCTCTCTCTCTCTCTCTCTCTCTCTCTCTCTCTCTCTCTCTCTCTCTCTCTCTCTCTCTCTCTCTCTCTCTCTCTCACACACACACACACACACACACACACACACACACACACACACACACCAGAGGAGCATCATCATGTGCTATATATAAATAAGGAACAGGCCCATGCAAACAAATGCGCACCACCCTGCCAGCCATGCCCTGCACATGACACGCAATGCTATCTATATATATATCTATATATATATATATATATATATATATATATATATATATATATATATCTATATATATAGAGAGAGAGAGAGAGAGAGAGAGAGAGAGAGAGAGAGAGAGATTTAATGCAGCCAATACACAAGCGCACAGATGCACGGATAAACACACACCGACTTACTGGATGTGACACACATATGGCTGTGGCCTCCATGTCACACGCGATGCCATGAACTGTGTGACCTCCTGTTATTAACAGCCGTACAGTCACAATAATGCCTCCTTTAGCACAAAGCAAACTCTGAAGAGACACATTCCTGCACACATGTGAACGCTGGAAATACCACCGGTTCGGGCCCGGAGCATAAAGTTTGGGAGGGGGCTAACAGAAGACCCTTTCCCCGTTGGCTCATACAACCTATACTTCCTGCGCCCTTGCTCATGAACCCATCCTCGCGAGTCGCGACCCATGTCACAGTCTAACTGGACTTTCTTTCTCGTATTTGTCGACGCAATCGACGTTATTGTTGATTTGAGTAAAAAAGAAAAAATTGATGCCGATCCTCTAAAGTGTGGAAGCGTTTTCGTCGCATTGCACCCAATAATGTGACGCTCTGTAAACTCAAACAAATGGCTCATCACAGCAGAACTGCTCTGCACGAACACTTCCGAAAGCCTACCGCGACGACAGCGGCGGCAAGATGGCACCGCCCCGTTTACTTCTTTTCTGGATAAATATGGATGATCAAGGGAATGTGTGTCTGTTCTTCGTCGCCCCATGTTAGAAGTGATATCTGCACTGTCACCGTGGTAAAGTAACGTGACACCATGCTCCATCTAATATTTTCATTGGACCGTTTTACATTTTCTGTTTTATTTTAACGGCCGTGCATGAGTGAGAGAATGGCTTTAACTAGACTGTTGTCGCAGTCTAACGATGCATTACCTTGTAAATGTACAGGCTAATGCTGCGATCACACCAGCGTTACTCGCGTCAGTTTACTCGCTCGACAATAATGCTGCATTCACAACAAACGAGTAACGAGTTACTCGTGCCTGAAAGGGGGCGTGGCTTATCTCCGTAAAAACAGTTACCGTTTCCTTCATCCACCATGGAAATAACCACCAGTTCTGCTTTATACTTGTTGTGTAAATTCCACATACGTCGGAACATCAAACTCCATCGTGTCTGGGTTCATAATATTATCCGTAGTCGCACAACCGCTACCAGCGCTACTTCAGGCGGACCAGCAGCAATTTGATTCAGCAACGACAGGACGGCGGTCAAATTCACAACGCGTTTGGTGTGAACGCAGCATAACGCATCGTAAACAGCTGTGACGCGTTAGTTGGCTCGGCTAACACACTAAAGCTAACCAAAACCTGATGGGCTCACCGTAACGCGTTATCTAGAGGCTATGATGTCACGCCACCAACGACAACATCGGTAAGCAAATACAGAGAAGGGGAACGGCTCCTGTGTAACATCTAAATACACTTCCAGACTGAGCCAGGAACTGCATCAGGAACGTCTTCGTTAATGAAGTTAAGTTACAGTTGACACGATTGACACAGCATTTTGCCCTTAAAATCAAGTGGCACTGCGTGGGAAGGCCTTTACAGTCATGTTGGATGCCATCTACTATATCTCACAGGCATTATGTACCTTTCTGAACACCGGGGTTCATTTAGCATCAGGCCCCGGGAGACATCTCACCCTGAATGGAACAAAAATACTAAATGTCTAAACACGCCCTGCTTCACATGGCATGTACAGTGCAGTACATCACATGTGTTCTGCGTGACCTGTGAATGCTCTGTCTCCTTCCTACATTGCGTGATCATTTATGTTTTATTATGTGTGATGTCAACCATAAATGCCTCTTTTCATGCATTGTGTGTGTGTTGTGTGTGTGTGTGTGTGTGTGTGTGTGTGTGTGTATAATGTTTTTTACCCCAGGCACACAGTATCACAGTGCCGTCAAATCACGCTTGCTTGCCTTCTCTTTACCACTCTGTCTGTTTTGGTGTTCATCTCTATTTTTACCTTTCTCCATCTATCCACCCCTATTTCCTCTGCCTCCCTCTTTCTCTCTCTCTTTCTTCATACCTTTCTCTCACCCCTCCTTCCTGCCTCTGTCACTCTGCGTGATTCTATCAATCCTAATTCGCTCATTCTTTATTTCTCTCATTATTCCTCTCTTCCAGCAGTCTCCCCTTCCTCATCTCGCTCTCTCCTTCTCTATGGAAAGGCTAACCTACTTACAACACAGCTGTCTGATGAATAATGGAGACGAGACAGTTACTATCAGCATCTCCATCAGCAGGATCCCGCCTTTGATCTCTGCTCCTCTCCCTTTCCCTCCTGTCCTTTCTCGCAACTCCTAAGTGTCTCCTCGCATCCTTTCTCCTTTTAAGATCTCTAAAAAAGATCTCTAAAGTAAGACGAAATTTAGCAACAAAAACCCTCATAAACATTTTTTTGATTTTGGCTGGCAAATTGTGAAATACAGTATTCTGATATATTAAAGAGTCACTTTGGTGTTTTTCTACCGGAACCATTTTCCCCATGTTTTTTTTTAATTGGTCCAGTTTTGCGTGAAATAAGCTGCGAGAGCGATTGCTTTTTCTGGCCACTTGAGGGCAGCAGAAACAAGGTGTGAACGCAACTACAACATATCACCACCTTTTAAGTCAAACTTTTTAAGACCAACATTATCAACAAGTAAGGTTTCTGTTACCTGGCAATGTAAGATTAATATTCACCCCGCTCTTAGCTCTGTTTTTGGTCACCACCAACTACGAGCTTTTTACATTTTCACATCCTTTTCACATTGCCATTTGATACACTGTTATAGGAAACATATATAGTTGCTTAACAGGAGAGTATTTTTGAAAGAGTGGTTCGTCATTTGACATATGACCCTGACTGTAGCCCCATGCCGGATGTTGCTTGTCCCATCTCTCCATCCATTCAGGTTCCACTGTCAACCAGGTTTTACTCTTACCTTGTCAAATACCGACGCTTGGTCAATGCCCCTCAGCACCTTTTAGCATCTGTATGCGACTCACCACGCTTTCAACTAACATACTATAAAGAGTACAATACTCCGCTTAGGGCAGGTGGAAGGGGCTGTAGTCCTGTTCGTGTCCTGTGCACAACAAAACATATAAACATTGTCACGTCAGCTACTTCACAGTCATATTGATTGAAATCATATCTAGCATCTTATTTTCAGCTTTGTCATTTCCCTTAGTCGCCAGTCATTGCGACTACAAGCGGCAACCACCTTTTCTAAAATGTGAAGACAATGACAAAGTGCCTTAAACCTTCATTATTTCTAATGGCAGGCAAGGGGTGACCCCTCTGGTTATATAAAAGTCTGGTTGTATAGAAGTCTATGAGAAAATTACTCTACTTCGCTCTTGATTTATACCTCAGTAAACATTGTAAACATGAGTTTATGGTCTCAAATTCAAGTTTGAAGTCTTCTTCAGCACAGCATGATGTTCATTTAGTAAATGATGGTCCATCTAGATTAAAATAAACAGTAGGGCAGGCCTACTTTGGCATTGACAGGTCGCTACCATGGCATTCTGGGAGTTGTCCGTGTTTTTGTTTGTCTTTAACTCTTTTCAGTGTGTTTTCAGTTCATGAAAGTTAATTGTAACATTTTAGTTGCCTTGAATTGTCTTATTCAGCATTTGGTTGTACTTAACTCCACCGTCTCATGTCACTTCTGGTTCCCCAAAAAATGACGAATGTCAAATGGCGGCAAAAAACAAGTTGCCGAACTTAAACCATAAACAAATGGGTGACGTCGCCGTGACTACATCCTCAATGCCCTACTGAACACATAAACATTGTTCATATAAGATACAATTTATTGCAACTCTTTCTCACACCTTTCCCCCTCCACTTCCCATCCTTCATGGCCCATTGATCTCTCGCTACCCCCCCCCTTCACACATTTCTTTCACCAGCTTCACTGAGTTGTTTCTCTGCTTACTGGGCTGAAACAAACCACAGCCATACCCATTAACCACAAAAGTGCAGTTGTTATCTTCCCGTCAGTTGGTCTGTCTGTGTTTGCCTGCCGGTCAAGATGTTCATCTTTGTAGCTGCTGTCTGAGCTATAGTGGCGGATTAAAGTAGAGAAAGTAGAAACTCCAGGTCCAAGACAGATTGACATGGAAGGCGTAGCAGGCCATACAGGTGTAACAAGCCAAATTAACCCCTGTCCTAGGCCAGACTATACCCAGGGGTGTGGCCAGACTATACCCCTCCTGGCAGGGCCGGTCCTTCCTATAGGGATCATAATGTCAGGTAATCTTGATAGTTAGCTAACGTTAGCTAGCCAGTGAAGGGGGTGTGACGTTCCTTATTGCCATTCAGTCGAAACTGTCATCAGGCTATTTTTAGCTAAACATGTTCAGCTGTACCGCAATTTGCGTAATTTTCGTTGTCATGAAGTTGAAATTTGAGTAATAATAACAACGTTAGTATTGGTGTAGTGAGCTAGTCTTGGAATGAAAAAAGTATGTCAGGCTGTCCAAATACACCAAAATGCTTAATAACTAAATAAGCTGGTAAATGTAAATGTCCCTTACTGGCCAAGCTTCAATCTGCAGTCATGAACAGAACTTGCACTTTATATTGAAAACAAGCGTGATTCATTTCGATGTTGTTATCAGTGTTTAATTTTGGACATTTATATTGTAGCGAGGACTTGCTAGTCTTAGAAGTTGAAGTTTCAGGATGTAGTAATCTTTGTGGAAGTCTAATATTTTTTTCTGTTTGAAGTAATAAAAGTCTATGTTTTAGAGCAGGGGTGTCCACACTTTTTTCACCGAGGGCCACAAACAGAAAAATATACGAAAGTCTGGGCCACTCAGGTGAGGTATATCGCAAAATGAATCAAATGAGGTAAATTATGCTTATATATATATTCTTTAAAAAAAATATTTTATTTACGGGTAATACTTTTTAAATCGCATCAGAGAAATTTGAGTAGGGAGAAAAGCTGAAGCTGTTTCTTTAGAGAATCATCACTGCATCTCCATCAGTTCAGACTCTCTTCACTTCTTCTGCATCATCAGGAAGAGAGTCGAGAACAGCTTGAATTCTTTCTCAATGGCAGAAAGATCTTGGAAGCGCTGATGAATTCTGTCATGAGACGTGATGACAGACACATATTTCCCCTTTTTAGCAGAAAGGTTGACCTCTGGAAAAGCTCATTTGATTTCAGACAGCGTGGGGCAGAGACGGAGCTTCACACAGAACGCCTTCATGTGTGGGTGAGGTTGTGGTGCTACCTGCTCTTTGCCTTGCAGGCTCTTGCTCAGTGTGAGACGATGAGTAAGATCAACTAGAAATGCCAGGTCTGCCAATCATAGAGGGTCGCTCAGCTCATGAAGCAGTCCTTCTCTTTCAAAAACTGGTCAATTTCTGACCTCAGGGAATAAAACCGCTGCAGCGCGGAGTCGCAACTGAGCAGCGACCTCAGAGAGGAGGTCCGCATTAAGCTTCGCTTCAAGTTAGCTGACAAGTCTTTGTGCTCTCTGTTATGAAGTCTCCGTCTGAGAAGGTTTCCCATGTGAGTTGAGCGACCTCGTAGCTGTTAGTGGGGCATTTTCTCGTGTTTTGTTCGGACGGCAAAAATACAATTGTTGAGCTAGCAGGCTAGCTGCTGTTTGCTTGACTTTCTCTCCATTATATTTTTAGAATCTGCTGCGGGCCAATAAAAAACGGGCCGTAGTTTGGACACCCCTGTTTTAGAGTTTTAAGATTTAAGTCAGTCAGCTGTCTCATTTAACTTACCTGGCAAAGCTGAACCCCCAATAAAATGTTGAAAAATTAAGTAATTCTTGTGTATATCACTCAACACTACTGATATTATGGGGGTATAATCTGGCCTGAGGGGTATGAATTGGCCTAGGCCATAATATACCCGGGGTATAATCTAGCCTAGGCCCCTTTAACCCCAGTTATAGTCCGGACTGGGGGTATACTAAGGCCTGATACCCCGGCTGCAGTTAGAGTTGGGTATGTGAGTGTCGGAGTGAGGGCAGACAGTGTGTCAAGCCAGAGGACTGCTGAGCTCAGTGATTCTGTAACAGTTTGTTTGGGCTTTGGATATAAACCAAGATGTCTGCTATGGTGTGTGTGTGTGTGTGTGTGTGTGTGTGTGTGTGTGTGTGTGTGTGTGTGTGTGTGTGTGTGTGTGTGTGTGTGTGTGTGTGTGTGGTTAAGGGATTTATATAATGCCATTCAAAAGTATGAGTGGGCTGTGGGTCAATATTTCTATTCATGTTTTGTGTGGATGTGTCTCTGCATGTGTGTGCGGGTGTATTACTAAATTGTGGGGACATAAATCCAACATAGTCACATTGTGGGGACTCAACAACATTTTCAATTTAAGGTTAAGGTTAGGCAAGTGGTGGTTAGGGTTAGTCTGAATGTCCTGGAAATAAACACAAGTCAATGCAATGTTCTCTAACAGGGATTGAAACATGTGTGTCAACGTGTAATAGATACGTTGTGGGGACATTAATCTGATTACGAAATTGTGGGGACTCGCCTTCTTTTGAGACAAAATGCCCTTCCCATTATATTTACATTTTCAAATATCACTTTTTAGGTTTAGGATACGGATTATGATTCAGTAAGTCTATGTGTGTGTGTGTGTGTGTGTGTGTGTGTGTGTGTGTGTGTGTGTGTGTGTGTGTGTGTCTGGGGTTTTTCTTAATCATGTTATGGGGAAGTAAATATGTTTACCCACTGGCAACCTGCCTTTCTTTTGGTGACAAAATGCCTGTTCTGTTAAATTTACATTTTCAATCATTACATTTTAGGTTGAAGACTTGAGGTTAAAGTAAGGTTTAGGTAAAGTTAGGTTTAGTTTAAGATTAGCGTAAGGGATAGCATAAGGCAAGATGCGGGTATGGTTAGGGTAAGTGCCCAGGAAGTTTATGTAAATCAATGTAATGTCCCCAAACGTTACCTAAATAAACCATGTGTGTGTGTGTGTGTGTGTGTGTGTGTGTGTGTGTGTGTGTGTGTGTGTGCGCGTGCATGAATGTATGTCAAAGAGAGAGAGAGAAATAGACATAGATGCACAGTACATAATGTGTTATCCTTTGAAGCCACACCACTAGCACAGTGGATTAAAAAAAAAAACGGGTTAAGAACTACCCAAAATCCATAGAAGTATAAAAGAATCAGCCACGCGAATATCTTTGAATGACAGCTGTGCACATCTGTCTGCATGCTTACACGCAGCCCGGCTGTCGACGGGCAGATTCATCGAGCTGTCACTCCAAATCCTATAGTCCACTTTTTCGGCTCACAATGATAGACATCGAGTTCAGGAGCTACAGCAGATCAGTGTTGTAGAAAAAAACAAACAAAAAAGACAAATAGGGCATATGTCAAGTGTGGCTGGTCACTGCGCAACAATTTTCCAGCACACGGTTCATTTATTTTAACATTGCCTTTACACAGGAACCACCTGAGCGGCTCTCAATACGATCTCATTGTGCTCCTTAACCTACTAACCCTCATTCACATCTTCATCCTCGTCTTACTCTTTGTTGCCCCCTCCACAAACTCATTTTCACCTCTCCCCTGCCTCCTCGGTCACCATAGATTTAATGTCCTGTATCGATTAAACGGCAGCAATGAATGTGATGCTTTTCCCCTTTCCCCGCTCATATTTTACCCAGCGCCTAATCAATACAGGGAGGCCTCACAGCAAGGACATAGGCTCACTTATAGCAAAGGATTAAACTGTGAGTGCATGTGTGTGGCATGGGGTTTACTAGACGTGTTAGAATCTATGCATTCATGCATGAACGGGTTCTAATGGACCTCTGCATGTGCAAAAATACATGCAAACACATGCAATATTTGTAATGCGATTGTACTGTAAACACTCTGCAAGCTTCTATAAAGCAGTCGGGTCAAACGGCAAACCTCATAGGGGAAAAACATCCAAATAATTTAAGGGTAAAAAATACCACACAATTCCTAAATGTAATGTAACATTCATTAGCATTTTCATCCATATGTTCTTTTCTTAGCAGGTTTGTAGTTTACTCTCCTGAAAATACTATAAAACAATTATGATGCTTTGGTGATTCATAGCGCATGTACAGTACATTATAAAATATTGATAAATGTGTTATTATTAATATTATTATTATATTGCAAGATGCTTTCTTCGATTCACAGATGAGTATTGAGAATCCATTTTCAATCAGTCTGTATATATATATATATATATATATATATATATATATATATATATATATATATATATATATATATATATATCAGTTGTGGAGACATATTTTGAGCATTTACTGACTTAAGTACTAAAATATACTATACTAGAATATACTATATATATGATTCAGTTTATATGTACAATATTAGGTTGTAAAATAATGACTAGTTAAATATTTTAATGGAGTAAAAAGTACAATATTTCCATCTGAAATGTAGTCCAGTACAAGTGGAATGAAAATACTCATAATAAGCACAAGTACCTATAAACTGTAGCACTGGACTTGTGTAAATGCATTCAGTTACAACACAGTATGTCAGATAAGTAACATAATAATAATATGTTTATTATACTAATACTAGTTGTTGGTAATGACAATAGTCTGCTAGTAGTGTAACTAGACCTACAAACAGTAGTAGTTCTCTTAGTTGTGCACAGCAGTCAGAAATAGCCACATTTTGAAAGTAGGCAGAAAGCATTTTAGAGGAGGCACGCGCAGGGCAGATAGGTGGAGCTCGTGCGCAGCTGGTGTCACTCATCAAACGAGAGAGAGAGAGAGAGAGAGAGAGAGAGGCCGTCGGGTACAGACCAGAGGGTACCACAGGACACTGCTGCCGGACCTCAGCGACTAGCAACCGAGGCGCACGTTCAGCTCCCCGTGGCACAGCTTCACCTTCGGATCCCCCGCTCCACGGACGTAAAGCGGCAACTTCAGTCAAAACACGACAACGCGTTTTTTTCTTCTTCTTCGCATGATTGTGTGTTCGCGGAGCTGCGTCCGTGTCTCGTGAAGGCTTGGACCATGTGAACCGGGAGCGAACGGAGCAGCGCGAGGCACCTTTTATTTTTTCTAAATACTTTACGTTCATTTTTTTTTCTATAACTGGTTGTGACGCGAAGGAGTAGCCTGTCCACTAAATAGACTGTTCGCCCGGCTGGCTTCGAGGATTAGCAAGCGACGTGACAATTACATAATATCGTTCTTGCTACTGAGAAGAAAAACAACAACGCAGGGATCAGTACACGACCGGAGAGACGTCGAGGTCACCGTTAAACTCTCGAACGCATTAGTAGCCAAATGTAGCAGTGTGTCGTTTCCTCTTTTTGAAAAATCTTCGTCGCTACAAAGTAACGAGGGGGCTGCGACTCCCCACGAGCGCAACTGTTAAGTTTAGTGGCACTTGTAGCATTTTGAAAGCTACAAAACAAAAAGAAGATAAAGAAGACGCAGCAGCAGAACGTCGTCTAAACTTCCGGTCGTGCAAAAAAAAAAAAAAAAAAAACGACACACCGGACGGCACACGTTTGACAGTAAGCCTCCTACCGAGGGCTGAGAGGTCACCGGGACCGGCTGCTTTTCTCTCCTCCCCCTCCTCCCATCAGTCCGTTATGAAGATGTGAACTCGTCCCTCCCTCCTATTTCTCTTTCTCTCTTCGCCGTGCGGGACGCTTTGATCCTTTTTTCTTCTTCTTTTCTCTCCCCCCCTTCCTCCCACCTTTTCCTATTTGGTACAACGAGATCAAAGGGCGACTCCCGCCGCCTCTCGGGGGATGTACGAAAGCGTGGATGTTGTGGGTTTCAGCCCCAGCCCGAGCAGCCCCAACCCCGGCTCTTTTCTGAGCATGGACTACTACCACAGACCCCCGGGGCTCGGGCCGGAGAAGGGACTGCTGTCCGGCGGGCTCCAGCGGCCGTTCGGCGGGTCCCTGGTGACCGGAAGACACTGGAGCGGATCCAGCCACTGTGAGTGAAAGTAACCCAAAATAACTGCGGGGGCACAACCGCAATTAGTCAGTATGGATAATTGAATTTGTTGAAAAGATAACAAGGGGTGGTGCTTTGAAATGAGTTGGCAGCTTGGGGAGGGGGGCTGATGGGTTCACTGGTTCTGACTGGCCGGGTTCTTCCGGTCATGGGGAACCTGGGGAAAGTCATGGCATTTTAAAATGGTTATTTCCAGCCCTGGAAAAGTCCTTGAAAACAATAAAATCCCCAAAGTTTTGCAAAAGTCATGTAAATGTGTTATATTCATGTGTTCATGACGTTCATTTACGCTGAGTTTGAAATAATGAATATGCTTTTAAAAGAAAGACGCTCAAAATATAAGCAGGCATACATACAGGCATCTATATAAATGTTTATTCTTTTAATCAAACTATTGTCTCATTCATTTGTGTCATTTAAGGTTTACTGTATGCTTTGTATTCTCATTGTTAGTTTAAATACTACATTTACTCACTTTTTCATGTTTACACCCAGATTTCACTAAATGTTTGGTCGTGGAAATCCACCAGTCAAAACGCTGGCTTTTTCTAGTACCAGGTGCTCCACAGCCTCTTTCCCTCCCCTATTAACTTACGTTGGATGGGAGATGAATATGCATCTTAGCATACTGCAGTGAGTAGTGCCGTTCACTTTGACTTTACGAGCCTGCTGCTCAGCCTGTATTCTCATCAACTCTCATTGTTGGCAGTCGGGAGCTGGGTCGACACGAGCTGCTGCTCGTGTTTACGTCAAATGTATATTTCTGCGAGGAAGAATGGTTTCTTCATTAAAATGCGGCCATCAGTCTTAAGATGACCCGCCTCCTGTTCCCAGCAGGTCATTAACGTAGCCGTGTGTCCGGTGCGTTACGCAACCCGATGGCTCGGTTTATGTTTTCAATGGAGCGACTCGAATGACCTCGGCAGGTCAGGCAGCTGCCGGGTGCTCGTTTACCAAATCTAGCCCATCCTGACCTCAAGCTCAGTGCTTCTCGGAGGCGGAGGATGAACCTCTCGGTGTTTGACGTGATTAATTGAGTCCTAAATCGGTAGCTTGACGGAAAATTAATCTGCAACTGTTTTGAAAAATAATCCACCAAAGTTTGTTTCTCTTTGTTCTGTGTGATAGAGCACTGATTGTCTTTGGGTCGGCCGGGCAAAATTACATTTTTGAATCTTTGGCTTTAGCACATTTTGATTGGTCCTTTTTTATAGACCAAAACATTTAAGAAACATAATAATACATGTCCTTATCAATAATTAATATGGCAGTTATTTGTAACCCTAGAAGGATGGAGCATTACATGTGTTAATTAACCTGGAATTAGAGGGCATACTTTATAACAAGATAAATATTACTATTTAAAATAAATAATACATCATAAATATGATTTATGATCATTATTGTTTGATTTATGATCAATAAAACAACGTTGCATATTATGCGTTGATATTTGATATTGTTGTGACCGTATCAGTTTTTGTTTAGGCTCGTTAGGCTTCACGACCTTCTTTAGTTTCAGGCCATTTATTTCAGGGTTCCTGGGTTGGAAAGTCAGTCGCTGCACACACTCGCCTTTCATAGTTCACGGCAAAACCATTCATACTGGCAGCGACGCAAATTTGCAACCGTTGCAGCACCATTTCAATGAAAGGTTTGAGTAGATTAGTCTGGCTGTAACTGTGGCTGAGCTAAATCTTTGAATAGCGTAAGCTACTGTCGGCAATTTCATTGAGTTTCCTTTTAGCGAAATGAGTGACTTTGAGTTCCCTCTGGTAAACAGCTAGGCTTTGTGTATGTCTAAAGCTTTTATTGTGAAAGGCAAGAACGGAAAGGGGTCAAGTGCCGATCCCAGCGTGCATTGGCCGAGAGGCGTGGTGCAGCCTGGACCAGGTTGAATATCACCTACTCGTAAACACGGGACCACCCCAACGGTGCCGTCCCAACCACCAGTGTCACATGCCGGAGACAGTCAGCCCCGGTGTGAGACAAGTATCCCAAGGGTGAGGAGAATGCGGTGATGTCACTGGGTGACACGGCCCTTGCACAACCGAGTTGAAGTCATAAAGACGGGTGAGCGCAGAGGAGTGGACTCTGGTCGGCCGGTGGGAAAAAGAAGAAGGAAAGAGAGACACGTAGAAGCGAGAGGGGAGGAGTGCTCGTAAATTCAAGCTGTAAAGACATGGAGGATTGCCCTCTGTGTGTGTGTGTGTGTGTGTGTGTATGGTGGAGGGGGGCGGGGCGCCGTGGTCTTTGTGCGTGACTGGAATGAAGAGCGCACCATACAGGGTCAAAGGTCAAAGGCCGTACACGCACACACATTCAGGCGACATGTAAGTAATGGCCTGGGGATAGTGGTTATGTGTGTGTGTGTGTGTGTGTGTGTGTGGGGGGGGGGGGGGGGGGGGTGCAATGACTCACCGACAATTGGGAAGTGACCTACATCTCTCCCTCTCTTTATTTCTTCTCCTATCTGCCTCTTTCTTTCCTGTGTCAGCTGCCCAGTCATCACTTCTCTGCACTGAATGACCTCTTTTCTGTCTGCTGGAGACACACACACAGTTAAGCACTCTCACACTCGCAGTTTGTCTGGGAATGTGAGGGTATACTGACCAAGTTTGACCTGAGTGTGAGTGCGTGAGGAGGGGGGGGGGGGGGAGGAGGTGGGAAGGTTGTGTGTCAGCGTTTGCGTCTAGGTGTCTTTATTTTGTGTTTGTGTGTGTGTGTGTGTGTGTGTGATCGTCAGATGACTGCTAAGAGAGTGGCAGTGGAAAGCTATTTATTAATTCATTTGCTCTAGTCTTCTGGCATGGCACGTCCTTGTCTCTATTTGACTATGTAGGAATTTCTTCTGTCATGTCAGATCGTCACACCTTGTATATTTATCGGAGACGGGATAAAGCAGAAAGAGAAACAACTATGGCTGCTATTGTTGTACTGTAGCATTACTAACACTTCAACACAACAGCGCTGCACAGGCTGCCGCTGTTTGGATCTGCCTTCTCCTCTCATGTGACTTACATAGGGTCAAAGCTGTCCATGGTAATTAACAGGATCTTATATACATATATAATGCATGTGACTTGAGAAATAACAGCAATAAAATGGAGATACAGGGTTATTTGTCCCGGCTGTATTAACTATGTCATATGCAGAGCCGGTATAGAAGAAGTGGACGTAGTCGACACGATGTCGTTGGTTTGTGGCCTGCGGTTTTTGAAGCCTTGAGTTCGGCTTTGTGGCGGTCGCCATCTTTGTTTTTTGCAACGAGTGAATGTAACGGTCAACAGACTGTCAAGCGCAGTCTGAACAGGATGATTGGCACGATGCAGATCAGCCAGCCTCAAATGAGCACGTGAAGAGCATTTGGCTAGCACGGTTAGCAGTTGTTAGCCGCTTACGACATTTCTGGCTTCACTTTCCAGAACTTGAGCTGCTCGCCTGGTTAGATCGAAGCTAACTTTTTACCGTATCATAAGTGGAAAAGATCAATTCATTTATCAAATGCAGAATATTACAGAGTGAAAAAGTTGATGATGATGATGATAATACATATTATAGTTCATCAGCTGAAGCCCTCTTAGTTTATCTCACTTCTGTCCAAACTCATTCTCATCCGATAAAACAGATGCTGACAAAGTGCGTCATTGCAGTTGAAAAAAAGATAATAAATATATTGCAATGTATCGTAACTCAAGTAGTGTAATACTATTGTATCATGACATAACTAATGTGATAATATATCATGACTTAAGTATCGCGATAATATTGTATTGTGACTTAAGTATCGTGATATTATCGTACTGTAAGTAACTGAAGTATTGCGATACTGTCATATCGGGACTTAAGTATCGCGATAATATTGTATTGTGACTTAAGTAGCGTGATATTATCGTACTGTAAGTAACTGAAGTATCGCGATACTGTCATATCGGGACTTAAGTATCGTGATAGTATCGTCTCGTGGGGCCTCTGGTGATTAACACCCCTCCAGACTATTCTGTATACTGTGTTTTCTATTGAGAAATCGATTCAATAACAGATGAATTCTTTAGTTAGGTGAATAAAAGACACGCTCATTAATATCTTATCACAGATATAGCTTGGTATGGGGGTACATATCTGCCAGTAAGCAACAAGAAATTGACATACAAATGAAAACATTTGAGGTTATTTAAGATCAATGTCTCGATTACGTAGTTTATCTACCTCTCTGGTACAAGTTGGTGATAATCAAAGTTCAGTTTCAATCTGCGGCCGGTCTTTTTTATTCATCTTTATTCATTGTGTTTCTTTCCCATCTGGTTAATTTATCTGAACGATCTCTCAATTAGACTTCCACCAAACGTTCCACTTCACTATACCTTGAGATATACCAATATTGTGATATAATGACATAAACCACGATAAAGGATTATATCCATATTTCTCACTCCTAGTCAAAGCCCAACAATGGTAGCGATCTGCTCTTGCACGTATTAGTTGTTGTTGGTGTTAACAGATGTCAGTCAGACTTAACAGCATCGATAAAAAATGTTTGCGAACACCTTGTTAACTGTCCGGGAAGCAGAACTCAGTGCTGTAAATTGGAGGCCGGCCTCTGAGCTGAGAGAGCGTGCTATTCAGGAACTGTCCGTTGGCGTGCAGCCAGGACCGCCCGGGGAGACCATTAAACAGTCGTTTACATCAGATCTGGAAAAACGGCTTACCCCAGCGCCGGCTAGCCTTTAACGTTGGGAACTGACCCGAGGCCACAGATGGCCGGCTCCGCCCCGGAGCAGGGGCGGAGCCAGACTTTAAAAAGGGTTTTAACAGAGTTTTTTTTATTTGTAGCCCCGAGCTTTGTATTAATGTATCCAAATAATGTGTTGGTTTTTACAGTCACTCGTCTTGACTCTCACTCGACGAATGTAAGGCAGCTGCGGGCGTGATCGCGTACAGCGTTCAGTTTCCACTGCGTTTTGTTTTGCATTCCTGCGTCGTGCGATGACACACATCTGACCTTCCCTTTCACCTTGGGGAGGCGTAGAGAGGAGATCCTGGTGGTGAGAACAGAGGGGAGGAGGCGGCCGCTGATTCAAGACGGATAACGCCCAGCGACAGCCAGAAGACATATCTATTCAAGTCATCATTTTAACATATTGTCTCAGAATGGAGGTCTACCCTACTCCCTACATTAGGGTAACCAGTGTTATATGATAATTAATACATTGTAGTAATACAGTTGGGCTGTAAACTCCATGACACACAACACAGAACCATTCTACAATTAATCTTCTTTACTTTAGAACAAACAAGACTAAGATTCATGTCAAAAATCGCTCCCTATGTACTATATACTATATCTATATATATATATATATATATATATATATATATATATATATATATATATATATATATATATAACGTAACAGGCAGAAATAATCTGTTTGTTTGTTTTTAAATTAACGAGTGTCTTAATCCATCGCAACATACACAAATCAGCTGGAGACGACGGATGTAGCTAAAGCTAAAGCTAATCAGCTCCGAGAGACGCAGCATAACGTAACATTATACGTTTTTAAAAATATTTCATGCCATTAGTCAGAGTGAATATTTCTGAATATATTCCTGTGGTGGAAGAAGTTGGCTACTGATATTTTACTGACGTTAAAGTAGCAATACTACCATTTAAAAATAATCTGTTACGAGTGAAAGTACCATAGTGCAGAATGGCCCGTGTCTGAGTAATATGTTTATTATAGGTGGAATACAATCAATAATGCATTTCATCATCAGACATCACAAAGATGCTGTGGCTGGTAAAGGTGGGGCTCATTTTTAAATATATCAATCTTAAGTCATAATTCTCGCTCTAATATCTTATTTAATATCGCCGTGGAAACATCTTCAAACTGCTAGTTTCTAAGATTACGGATGTGTCCATTTGCATCCAGAAAGATTTCTGCAAATGTATTTATTGTGACTAGTATATTTTTAGGAGCTCAGGAGAACGTCTCGACATGCAATTGCATCAAAAAATGATTTGCCAATATTTTGTCAAATGACTCTAGATGTACAGCAATATTGCCTCATTTAATTATATTCACAGATGTGATGAATTTATTTCTAATTTATTAAAGCTGTTATCCTGTTTTGATAAAAAAAAAAGCGAGTCACAGAGACGAGTCACCAAATATGACTCTCCGTTAAAGGGCCAGTTGGGTGGTTTGAGGTGAACTTCTCCATCGTCTGTAGTCTGTTCCTGCAGTAGATAAGAGACGGGAGTACCGGCAACACAGCGCTGTGGGCGGAGGCAGCGGCATGACACATTTTAGGCAGCTACAAAAATCAATATCAGTGAAGTGTACGCTATATTTAGAATATTTTAAGAAGAGCGCATCGATGAGTTTCACGTGTATTTCAGTTCCCCGTCAGACAGGAGGGTCTGATAGCAAAGATACAGCGGTGAAAATAATCCAAATGTAGCATACACTTCTTTCTTTTTTTACACATTTGTTTTAAGAGGGCTTTTCTTTTAGCTGTCTACAATGTGTTGGGCTGCTGCCCCCGTCACCAGCAGTACATTGGTACTCCTGTCTGTTTCTCCAAACTACTGTATCCTATACAGTACAAACCCATTCAGAGAAAACTAGGAGGCGACGAGCAGAGAGAAGTTTAAAAGAGGTCAGACGGTGCTGAAGGGGAATGGTTGGCTAGCATGTCAGTGAGAGGAGAGCAAAGACAAATAGAGGAGAGAGGGGAAGATGGAGGGATGGTATGATGGAGGAGGAGGAGGAGGAGGAGGAGGATCGCTCGGTGAGTGTGTGTGTGTCTCTCTCTCCTCTATGTAAACAGAGTAGACCAGTGGAGGGGAGTTGAATCTCCTCCATAGTGGAATGTCTGGTATGGCTACTAAAGCAGGGGGAGGGGAGGGTGTGTGTGTGTGTGTGTGTGTGTGTGTGTGTGTTGGGGGAGAGTTGTGGCTGGTATCTTAATCTGAAGGGTCACCTTTAAAATGGGTCGCGGTCTGTCTTTGCCTTGTCTCTTAACAAAGATAACAAACACTCGGACATGATGAGCCCGGATGCAGAATTAGCAGCGGGATGTTATGGTTTACTTCCCACAGCTGCTGGTGTGCAGCCGACTGAACCAGGGTTACTGACGCTAAAAGCAGTGAGAATGTATTAAAACCTAATAAAAACAATATAAACTGTATTAGAACCATCATAAAACACAACCCGTCCTAAGTAGGTTAGGGAGCAGCTCTGGGTTTAGGACACGTTGACATGCGGACGAGAGGAGGCAGGGATCGACCTGCCAACCTCGTGATTAACGGCAAGGCCAGTTTATTTATTTTGCGCATTTCAGCAACAGGGCAACTCAAAGCGTTTCACATAAAACATCAGAGGACAGAGTGCAAGAGGAGTGGATCCAGGTAAATACATTTAAAAGCCTTCATTCACGAGCCAAAAGAATAATAAATAAATAGGAACAAGCTAAGATTAAGACATGCAGTGGAAGAAGGGATTTAATAAAAGGCGCAAAGGACAAACGATGCCCACGGAGACACAGCTGCCTCAAAACTAACTGACACGACTATTGTAATAAGTTCAAATGAAACCGTTCTGAAAAGCTGAAGTTAAACTTAAATGAGCAAATTGACTAAAACCAAAACAAAATGAAATAAAAGTCAAAACTACACTAAAATTAAAAGATTTATTGAAAATCCATGACCCCAAGGTCATGGATTTTTAAACTGACATGAGTAGCAGGACAAAGGAAGTCAAATGAATTCCCTTTAAATAGGTTTAATCCAACCAGTAGTGGTAGTTATTGTTACCGTGTCAATGCCGACGTATTCCCGAATTAGAACGTAACCTTGATTTCCACCTCACCAAAGCAATACGTATTAAGAGATTAGAGTTTGGATTGGATTAGACTTTAATGATACAACATGGTATTGAGTACAAACAACATATTCCATACAGTAATGATTAAAAAAAGTGAAGTGCGACAAACGATTTCAACAAATGAAAGCATTCTTTCGTGTCTTGCTTCCGACCTTTGGCTCCTCCACTGCAGTGACGATGTAGACGTAGACGTGAGGGCCTTTCTGCGATCACATTTGAGGAACTTTCCCCAGGGACTAGGAACGTTTTGAAGAACTCATTGTGTTTCAACCGCCTGGGTCTAATAACGTTCTGGGGTCATGTCTCGCCCCAAAAGGCGCTGGATCGAGGGTTATTACCTTTTTGAAAGTTTGGGAATTTGCAGTGCAGGATTGGCTGGGAGGACCGTTACCGATTGATCAAACACTCACAGCACCACTGCTTCTACTCCGGTACCGCTTCATTCATAAAACAAGGAAGCACTCTTGTATCTCTTTGTGCCAGTCGGGACTTCTTGGTGGAAACACGGCTTTGGTATTAAAAAAGGTAGTGTGTCCTTTACCAGCGCCAACGAATCATATTGTTTGTACTGTCAGTATGAAGACAATATGGAATGCACTACATATTTTGGGTGGTCTTAAGAAAAGTGCTTTTTTAGATTTTTTTCAAATACGATACCTTTCAAAGAAGGTTGTCAATACAAAGATTACAAACTAATTGACATAGAAATCACACATTTGCAATCTTCAGAGCTCGTTATGCCGTGTTCTGTTTCCATCTCTGTTCAGCAGTTAATTTGTCACATGTTAGTGTGAGACAGAGATACAATAGGCACTCGGTATATGTTATCATGTTTTAGGACGTTATCACCCAAACAAAATAGGGAAAATCTAGTTTTGTATTAAATAATATATAAATGTAATTCGTGGTGCTGTTAGATTTCTGCTTCACCGCGTGCGGGAGAGCAGCCATTTTTGACCACGGTGAAAACGTCATTTTTTTCATTTCGTGAGCTGAAAACATGTTGTGAATTTTGGAAATTATTACATTATCTTTTTTACCGAAAGTTTGACGTTTGGATTTTGGACCGAGACCATAATACCGTGAAGTAACGGAGCGCTAGCAGGAGCCCCAGCTGGCTACAGCGGGGAGCTAACGGGGGGGGGCTTCACTGACCGAAGGTAGTAGCGGCTCGTAACCCAACTTTTACGGTACTAAGACATGAATGTGGTATCGCTCTTCTCATCTAACTCTCAGCAAGTAAACCTGTTCCTCAAAATGTCAAAGTATACCAAACCAGTTGAAACTGAAAGCGTTGGTACGGAACTGTGTTGTTCGCGGTTGCAGAGCTACAGTCTGGCGTTGCAGAAGCCAATGGTTCTGGTTCTGGTTCTGCTCACCACAGAAAAGCTGTTCCTTTGAGCTCACTGGGAAACAACAGGTTCCTTTTAAGATGTGATTGTTTCTGATACAGCTGATGGCACAAACATGGCAGTTGGTGTTGAAAACCAACTCAAACCTGAATCAACTTTGGCGTTAACTCACTGCACACTGGAGGTCATTTTCAGTCGATTTTCTCGATTTGACATAATTTTCTTAGATTCACCTTTTAAGGCACTTGCATATAAGATATATACCCATGTTTTACATCATAAATTGCAGAACAATCTCAGCTATCTATATAATGAGGCACCATTGTCGTAAGGCAAAAGTGTAAAGAAAAAAACTTTATAATATGACACTAAAGCTGAAAAATGGAATCTCGATTTTTGGAAATTCTTCATATCGCTTGAAAAAACCTAACTTTACTCAGGTGGTGACTCTGTTTAGGTGATGGCAATTGGTTTACCAAAGGTTTTAGGTTCACAAAAGCAGTGAAATATATGAATAAAATGTTAGATACATGTAAATAAATGTCTAAAACTAAAGTTTTTATTATCGTTTTTTGAGTAGAAATATGGTCTTTCACAGCTTTCACCAAAATGATAAAAATGGGACTGAGAAATGACTTCATAGTGCAGATAAAGCTTCAGGGAGTGTGTGCAAATGAAAAATGACCATCACAACAATTTTTTTTTTTTTTTAAATAAAAATATGTATTATAAAAAAAAAAGAAAATATGTACAGAATATAAAACAGAACAAAGACTAGACCATTTACAATATACAAGTATATATGCTTCAATGGCATATCCTCATGCCATGGCATGCCAGTCATGGAAACAGTTTCTGTTCAGCTGCAGGCAGAGGGGAACGTTACACGCCTCGCACTTCCACGCCGTGTCTTTGCTCACTTTCTTCATGCTGCAAAGCTCGCAAACCCTGCGACCCACCGTGGACTTAGTTGGAAGAACAGTTTGAAGAGTTCAATGGGTGTTGCTGTGGCACTGACATGTGGACCAGGTGTCCGGGCTGGAACTTGATGACGGGGGAGCAGTGTCCGGGTCTTCATCCGTCCTCCAGGACAGCGTAGGTGCAGGTGGTGCACGTGCTGCTGTCTTTCTTGATCTGGCCTGAGGTGAAAGTAGTCGCCGGGCAGCACGCGCCCTGTTTGCTGGAGATGGTGTCTTTAGTCGTCGGTCAACGCGCTGCCTCTTTGCTGGTCGTGGTAGTTGCCGTCCAACACGCTGCCTCTTTGCTGGCCAGGCTGGTCGGGGCGGCTGGTCCTCCTCTCTGTAAAATAAATCAATACTAGTCAGTTGAAAGAAAGATGACGTAACGATTGAGCAGAATGCTCCACATTGGATGTGCAAATATTATTCAGATCATGACTGTGGTAGTAATTTTAGCATAATGCTCCGCATTGGATGTATAAATATTAGTGGTAGTAACGTGAAGCAGAGTATTGTACAAAGCAGACTGTGTGTAAACATTACTTAGATCATGACGTAGTAACGTGAGCAGCAGTGTGCACCGCGTGGCTGGCTCTCGTGCTCTCCTGCAGTGTACACATTACTAGTTTGTACACATTACTAGTTTGTACACATTACTAGTTTGTACACATTACTAGTTTGCACCATGCAGCCTTACAGACACGTAACAAAGTTTAGTAACTACACTTACCCATCTTCCTCAGAAGAACTAAAGCCTTCGAGCTCTGACGACAACGCGTCGTCCTCCTCCTCGCTGCTCTCCAGAATCATGCGTTTTGCTTCCTCCGTGTTGAATCTCTTAGTATGAGAAACTGTAGTGTGTACATGCTGTACAAGTGGGTTGTCCTTTTGAGATTTTCCTGAGTGTACATTGGTTGTTTAGTTCACGAAATGGCGACGGACATATGACTCAACTAATCACAGAGAAGGATTTTTTATTTATTTTTTCCAGCGTCAGATGACACACTGCTGCCCTTTCGCTTGCCTGATGATGTTAAAATTATGCTGGGCTCTGCCTGGGCAGGCACCCGGAAGCAGGAAGCCGTCTCTTTCCGCCAGACGTAAAATTATATTTTTGCGATGTATTATCGGGGTGCTGTGAATATTTTAGAAACTTAGAGAAAAGTTTCAAGTGTCACCACGCGAAACCGCGGGCTCCGTGGACGAAGGGTTAATCACAATAGATAAACAATCTGATGAAGTTTCATCTGGCCTATGTAAGGTGACTACAAAAAAGACCTCTGCTGATGCTGATTTAGTTTTGGCTATCGGCTCCTTCTCGCAACTTGATAGCTTGCTCACTTCCAATAAATAAATGCAATATTTAATATTCCAAATCGACTAAAACTCTGATACAGAGCAGAGAAATACTGCCGTCTTAACGAAATGTTTCCCTCCCGCAGCCATAGAGACTGAGAGCACGAGTTCGGGAGAGGACCTCCTGGTCCCCAGCTCCGCCTCGCCTCCACCGCCGCCCCGCATCTACAAGCCCTGCTTTGTGTGTCAGGACAAGTCCTCAGGATACCACTATGGAGTCAGTGCCTGCGAGGGCTGCAAGGTAGGCAGCCGAAACACACAAGTGGACAAAAAACCTCCACACACACACACACGCGGCAACACTCACGCTGGGTAACCGCTAACAAGCCTTTAGACATCTGACTATTAATTGGACGTAATTGTTTCATTTTGATAAAAAATCTAACGTATCCTTCGTCTTCTTGTAAAATGCTCCTTCACTACAATAAAAAAAACATGCAGCCATGCACTGAGACTATAAGGGAAATATGTGACTAATATGTGTTTGAGATATTGCGCAATATCTTCTGTTGTGAAGAAATAAAGGATTCTTTTTAGACTGATGTCATGAAATATTCCAAAACTTCTATAATGTTACGTTACACTCCAGTGGCTCTCCAACCTTATGTCAGCTAATTAGCGTTAGCTAAATCTGCCGCCTCGAGCACATTTGGGTTCATTTAGCCAGATAAACACATTATTACAATAGTTCATTTACAAACAAACGTAACAGAGTCCGTTTTTTTGCGATAGATCAATGTAGCGTTAGCTTTATCGTTATCACTCGAACCACCAGGGGTCGCTGTATACGTAAAGCAACATTAGATGCTGATTTTTATTGAAACGAAGTTGCGTGCGATCAAAAAAAAACAGTACATTTTACACGTTGGTTGGCGGTTTTGCCATTTTTTCACTCCACAAATAAAACAAACGGCATCATTTCCTGTCATTCATCACGAGAGCTCATTGGCCGGCTCAGACGTCAGAACGTTTGCAGCAGTGATCGTAGAAGAGACCGTTTTTGCTTCTGACACCAAGATCGCTCCTGTTTTTATCGCACCTCCAAATGTTCTGTTCCGTTCCCACGCCGGACATTGCCTCCGTTTATGAGTTTGTTTCCCTCTCTTTGTGTCAGGGTTTCTTTCGGAGGAGCATCCAGAAGAACATGGCGTACACGTGCCACCGAGACAAAGTGTGTGTCATAAACAAGGTGACGAGGAACCGCTGTCAGTCCTGTCGGCTGCAGAAATGCCTCGAAGTCGGCATGTCCAAGGAGTGTGAGTACAGTGTGCAGATGTGGCGCTTAAACGTGTTTTTTTTTTTTTTTTTGCCAAATCAAAAATACATATCTTTCCCTTTTCACCTAAACATCTATTTATTTAAGAATCTAGATGTTTTTTGTGTGAGTTGCGTGGAAATATCTCTGGCCTTAGAGCTGTCTGCCTTCTCTCCAATATAATGGAGTTATATGGTTCGGCTGTAGCTCAGGGGGATGAGTGGTCGTCCCACAACCACAAGGTAGCCGGTTCGATCCCCAGTCCCCCCAAAGCTCACATGTCGAAGTGTCCCTGAGCAAGACACTGAACCCTAAATTGCTTCCCGGGTGCCTCACAGGGCAGCCCACTGCTCCTTAAGACATTAAGGATGGGTTAAATGCAGAGGACATATTTCATGTATGTATGTACTATGACGAATAAAAAGGATTTCTTATTCTATTTCTATTTCTATTCAATGCGAGAAAAAAAATGTAATGAAAGAAATGGCATGTCTCTTTCTGGAAATCTTCCTCTGTGACCTACCTGGAGCATTCAGGTCATGATTATTTAACACATCTCTACGGCCGATGTCGCCAAAACCCCTCCAGCGTGAACTGTCCCCTTAAATCTTTGTTGTCATGCACTAAAGAAGCAGAACATGGCGCACTGAGTGATTTCAAGCTGCCGGCACAGCGTTTTAAACCTTGGTATGTGTCTCCCCCTGGTGGCCTTTCTCAGTTGATGCATGTCCCACAAAACCACCAGCATTAACTTATCATAACCTAATGCTTATCATAATAGCATCTGAAGTTTTTTTTTGTTTATCTTCAAAGGAGATTTACAGCCGGGCTTCTATGTTTACTTTGTGGACTATTCTTCCACACACTTGCAGGATTAGAAAAATAATTTCCAAATGAATGCATCGAAAAATATTAAATGGCTGCAAGCTCTAAAAAAATTCTACTTTTCTTATCGAGTAATCTCTTTTCTTTCGGCCCTCACTGCCTGGTACAACGTCTTTCTGCCTGAGCATTTCCAAGAAACTAAAGGCCGGGGAAAAAAAAAACAGAGTTTTAAAATCCCTGCGACAGGAGAGCTGCTTCTCTATTTAAGACGTCAGGGAGAACTCGCTGCTTAAACGTCTGTCTTCACTCCCACCTTCCAGTGGTGCGAAACGACCGGATGAAGAAGAAGAAGGAGGAGAAGAGGCAGGGGGAGCCGGAGATCTACGTCCTGTCGGCCGACACGGAGCAGATGATTGAACGAGTCCGCCGGGCTCACCAGGGAACCTTTCCCTCCCTCGGTCAGCTGGGGAAATACACCACGGTATAAAGAACTGTCAGATGAATGTGTTCTTAAAGTTACTGAGGAACTTTGAACTGGTTATGAAAGAGAAAACAATATAATACTGATGCCTCTATATGACCTACATGACTAAACAAGACCATCAGAGAGAAGACTTTCTAAATACCGTAAAAGTCGGGGTTACAAGCCGCTTCTACCTCCGGTGGGTGTCCCCGCTGTAGCAAGCTAACAGCAGCGCTAGCCAGTAGCCAGTAGCTAGTAGCTAGCCAGTAGCAGCAGCAGCGTTAGCTAGCTGCTGCTGCTACTGCCCGCGTCGGGTGTCGAGCCGGGGATGGTCCCGCTACCTTCGGTGGTTATCGCCTGCTAGCGGGGAGCTAACGGGGACACTGACCGACGGTAGTAGCGGCTCGTAACCCGACTTTGACGGTAGTTATCGTAGACACTGCTGCTTTCATCAGCAGGGACCGACCAAATCAACACAAAATGAAAGTTCCTCGTAGTAACTTTAGTAACTTTTTTTGACTGTTGGCGTCTCGCCGCCTTCTTCCCCCTCCCTGCAGAGCAACAGCTCGGAGCAGCGCGTCTCTCTGGACGTCAGCCTCTGGGACAAGTTCAGCGAGTTGTCCACCAAGTGCATCATCAAGACGGTGGAGTTCGCCAAGCAGCTCCCCGGTTTCACCACGCTAACCATCGCCGACCAGATCACCCTGCTCAAATCCGCCTGCCTCGACATCCTGGTGAGGTTTCTTTCGTCACACATCAACCGACACTTACGCTGAACCGTAAAGAACCGAGCGGGACCGTTACAGCAGGAATTCATCTCGTGTTTCAGATTCTCCGGATCTGCACCCGCTACACCCCAGAGAAGGACACCATGACCTTCTCCGACGGTCTGACCCTGAACCGCACCCAGATGCACAACGCCGGCTTCGGGCCGCTCACGGACCTGGTGTTCTCCTTCGCCAACCAGCTGCTGCCGCTGGAGATGGACGACGCGGAGACGGGCCTGCTCAGCGCCATCTGCCTGCTCTGTGGAGGTACTGAAGGAATATGAAGTGAAATAATGAATTATAGGAAACCGTGAGGGAAGGGAGAGGTGTAAGGACGGGGATTATGTTTGTCTCCTAGAGATGATATGTGTTGGAGTGCTGTGCAGATTCATGTTCTGTGTTCCTACTTGTATAGTTTACTGTGTGTGTGTGTGTGTGTGTGTGTGTGTAGACCGCCAGGATCTGGAGGAGTCGGACAAGGTGGATGTTCTTCAGGAGCCGATGCTTGAAGCCCTGAAGGTTTGGAAACAAACTTATTATCATGAGACGCTCCGACCGATCGGCTGCAGATGAGAGGCTTTCAGTCGCCTCAGTTTCACGTGATAGTTTCACACAGCGGCACAGACGTAACGTCTCAGCCACACACACACACTTCATCGGTGAGATAAGATGAACAGATAAGATGAAGATAAGATAACTTTTTTTTTTTTAAGATAACTATATGAACCAGAATTAGATGAGAACACAAAAGATACAAACTTGTGTTTATTCAGCAGTGACGTGGCAAGCATGAGAAAACTGAGTGAGCAACAGTAACATAAAGTCTGATCCTCCATAAAACACACACATCATTTATTATCAATAGAAACATTTAAATTAGTCCAAAACAACAACAATACGCTAATCCACCAAACAATGTAAAAGATGTCCAAATGATGATAAAGAAACATTTACATTTTTACACTCAAGCATCAGTGGTTAATGACCTCACAGAGGGAATGTTATGATAATAAAGCTGCTTTACCAAGTATATATTTTATTTATATTCCTACATGTAAACAATGTCTTTGTGTGTTTGTGCTCAGATCTACGTGAGGAGGAGGAGACCAGAGAAACCCTGCATGTTCCCCAAGATACTGATGAAGATCACTGACCTCAGGAGCATCAGTGTGAAGGGTGAGAGACACACACACACACACACACACACACACACACACACACACACACTGCAGAGTGAGATATTTCCGGTCACAGCAACTTTTAGGTAGAAAACAAACCGCGACTGTTCAGCCGTTTGTTCCCCGTGTGAAACAAGAAATGAACGCTGATTTATTTTTCACGTAACTTGTGTAGTGTGTAGTTATTTTAATCCAAACAACAATCTTTTCCCAAACTTAACTCAGTAGTTTTGTCGCCTAAAGCAAACACAATATTTCACGTTCTTTTTCTCAGTAGTTTTGCTGCCTAAACTTAACTAAGTATTTACCGATCTTTTCTAAAACATAACGAAGTATTTCACGATATTTTTAAGTATTTGTGTTGCCTGAACAAACTGTGAAGACAGAAGTTTATTTTAAAAAGACAGAACACATGTAACGTGTGGACATTGTTGTCAGGAAACCCATAAAAAAGGAGACACACAAACCGTGGACTTGTTCTCATCCGGAACCTTTTCCTCCACAGGAGCGGAGCGAGTGATCACGCTGAAGATGGAAATCCCCGGCTGCATGCCGCCGCTCATCCAGGAAATGCTGGAGAACTCTGAGGGCCTGGAGGCCGGCGGAGGGAAAGGAGGAGGCGGAGGAAAAGGTTGCGCAGGAGGCAGAGAAGAGGACGAAACGGAGCTCGTCGGAAGCCGTCGTCCAAGTCCGTCGCCCGAATCGGTTTCCTCGCCGCGCCGGAGCCCCGCCCCCTCCTCCCCCTCCCCCTGAAGCTCGTGCCGGGCGGGAGACCGAACACCTCAGGGCCGCGAGGTCGAATGCAAGCCGTTAAACTTTGTCTTCAGACCCCGTGGTTTTATACGTTGAATGCAGCAAAAGACAGCATTTCCTCATAAAAGGTTCATCACACGCCGACCGTGTGAAACCTGAACGAAGGATCGCAGAGAGACTGAAATGTGGAGTATCCGCCCTCATGAAGAGTCATGTATAGTTTGCAGAATCACTGTGTTATATATATATTGTATATAAAAAAAAGAAGACCGAAAGATTATCGGAGGGATGCAGACTTATACAAGAAGTTATTTTCCTAAATGTACATGTGTATATACTGTATTTCCCCAATACAACTGTAAAGAGTTCTTCCTTCATCCTCTTCCTCCCTCAAACTTCTGCTTTCGATCGCCTCACAGACACATCAGGGAATAATGACTTTCCTCCACCGGAATCATAAATATGGACCTTAATCACAGACTTTTTACAGCTGGAGGCGAATGCATCAGCGTCGGTTTAGTTTGTCTGCAGATGTAGCTCGAGCAACTCAAGCGACCTCACTGTGAAACATTAGGCATTTAGATTTTAAAGTAACGCGAAGTCTGCCCGGCGACACAGAGTTTCCTCATCGGCTCAGGAAGAACTGCAGGATGAATCTCACGATCAGCGACGACGATCAACGTGTTTTCAGTCTCTGTGGTCCACACTGCCGTCGTCTCACCACAGCATCCATCACTCCACCACTCTTGTCGGGTACAAATCGCAATTTTCAGTGTTGTCCTCTTTTGATGTACGGTGCAGTAAAACTCATTGGAAAGTATAAAAAAAAAACACAGGGAGTTCAATAAAGAAGTGGGTTTTCTTCTTCTGTCCCGAAGATTGGAAACACTGTTCACTGTGAGATACGATGTCCTCTTTTCTTTTTTTATACTCGCATTATCAAAGTCAAAATGCCCGGGAAAAACTGTTTTAGTCGAATGGATTTTTATACTTAAACCAGATTATTTCAAATGTTTTGGCCACACACGGGCAGAGATGTCCTTTTGATACGGAGCGCTAACGTTTCCCTGTTTTCACTTGAGGTTGTTTTCAGGACTTTCACCCTGGAGACCACTGTTTGTGTCGTCAAACCTTTTGGGGGAATCTTGCTCATATCATGCTGGATGTTCATAGTTATGATCAAAATATGTTATAAAAGTGATTTTTTTTTGGGGGGGTGGGGCCGATATTTGTTTTTTCTTCACAAATTCTGAAAAAAATGATATCAAATAACACAACTATTACCTAGAACTCAGGGGACTACTTGAACACTACTAGAACACGGAAGAAGGGCAGTGCTGGGGCATGTTGCTTATAAGGTTAAGTCAACGTTCACTTATTTCTGTAACATCTGTATCTTTAATAACGTAACGTAGGTTCCTTAGCTTTTTACGAAACCTCATATTTTTGTTATGTGTTTTTTTTCTTCTCTTGATTAGTTTTTGGACAAAAAAAAGTCAATATTATTATTATTATTATTATTATACATAACAATATTTGATTTAGTTTTACAAAATGAACAAGGATAAACAGAATCTACTTTCCAGCTACCTGCATAGAAAATACAGTTACAACATGAGATATCATTTTAAAATCTTTCATTTATCGAGCAAAATTGAAGGATTCTGGAAAGGCCTTCTGAACAGCAATAATTTGTTATAAAAAAAATGGTGGGTTTTTAAAAGATTGCCAAGTTTTAGAAACTTACATCTCCTCCCATCCTCTCTGGGTATCGAGTATCGCTATCAAACAATGTTTAACCATGACTAGCTCCAAATCCATAAAGCAAATGTCTGAACGACTGCATGAGACGCCGAAGCAGCCGGAGGGTTGTCCGTCCCCGGCCTGGACTGGCCGGTGCTACGTTATGATTGGCCAGTCCTACAGAGTCCTAATGGCTACCACCTGAAACACACCTCACAGGTCTCCTCAAGAGAGTGAAGGGAAGGCAAACAAGGAAATACAAAGGCACACTCAAGTGTTGATATTCATGTACAACTTCTCAAACAGACAGTTTGGGAATCCTGTAGTTTCCTCAGAGGGAATTGTTGAATTTGAAGTTATTGTTGTCCGGGACTTTGTACAGAAATATTTTAAAGTTTTGAAGGCAGAAAATCTCTTATCGCATCATGTTGCTCACCACCGCCACACACCTACCTGTTTTAGAATTAGGAATGAGGAGAAACGGGCAACAGTTTGGGCAGCTACCCCGGTTACTTTGTTCAGTATGGAGACAAAAGCCAAATGGTGGAAGTACAATTTCTCGCTCTGTCGCACTTTTTTTGTTTTAAAGTTAATCCAAATCCCAGTACGAACACTTAAACAGTCCTTATTTAAATGATGGGTCACTCAGAGCAGATGTACTTTCCTTCATCTTATTCATTTGAATGAGCTGAGAACGAGGCTGGACCTGAGGGCTCGGAGGCGGGGCTAAAGGAAACTACTCAGTGGACCCATTGATGCGGATGATCGCCGGAAGATCCGGGTGGTTTAGTCTGAATCCTGAACTCAGAAGTCCACCATGGGTACATCCCAAGTCTCCACCAGGGATGCATGGAGAGATGCAAGGAAACCATGCGAGGAGAGAGGAAATGAGGAAATTACAAATAGGAGACTTGGGATGTGACCCTTGTTGTGTGGCACTTTCATAGGAATGAACGGGGTTATAACCAGTTAAAGACAACTGGTTATCGCCTCCCATCAAAATGGGAAGGTTTTACATTGAGGCCACGAATTATATCTTGTGCGCACCAATTAGTGAATTGTAGCCTCAATATACATACTTTGTCTCTATGGTCGTCATTTACAATATGTTGGTGCATCACAATTTCTATAAGAAATATTATTTTTGCATTTCTCAAAACAATATACACAGATTCAAAACATGTAGGCCTTTTAGAAAACAAACAAAAGCAACAGGACTTTTTACATTTTATTTATAAAAGTACAAAACTATACAAAATACAATTATTCTTTTTGTTCTCTTTGAAGCCAACAAACTCAATTGAAAAACAGCAATTTTACCTTCACCAGCTCTGGTTTGGTCTAAATACATCCTTTATTCACAGAGTAATGATATGAAGGCTCTTTGCTGAATGAGTCCGTCGCTGCAGACTAAAGTCGGAAAGTTCAGCGACTGGATTGGCAATTTCAAACGTCAAATTTGTTCATAACCGACTCAGGTGACAGTTACAGTTATTTTAGGAATACAGAAAGCCAGCTTTTAACCCAGCTACATTAAAGTCACATTACCAGTAAGGTGCAGCCATTTCTTCAAGAAAATGAAGAAAATGAAGAAAGAGAGAGCAAGGACTTTCCTCTCTGCAGGACTGGACCCTTTTCTTTCTCATCTGAGACGAGGGACTAAGGACCGAAGGTGTTTTGTGATTGTATGATTGTAAATAGTTGATTTGTATACTGGATATGTAAAAACTGCCAAAGAAGAAAAATAATAAACGTCACTTTGTACAGCCAATTATGTTTTACCTTTGCCGTTTCGTGATCAAACAGTTGGGTTCAAAGTCATTCGGACACAGCACTATACAATGTGTGAATCAATATCCAACATATACTCTCATGTGGGGTCAATATGATCTAGTAAACCAGTAGCTTTTGGAATATGAATACAGTAAAATGTCAATAGATTGCTTTCGCCATCACTGAAAATAATATACTACAAATAACACACAGATCAGCTTAATCCGATTAATCGCAGAAAAATCATGCGATTAATCAGTAAAAAACATTTCAACTTTGCCCAGCCCTAGTTTTTTTATAATGTATTTTATCATTTTACTTTGAAGGCCTAATGACCCCACATCCGTTAGTAGTTGCTATTGTGTAACGTTACTCAACAGGCTGGGGAGCAGCGAGACGCTCTTCCAGACAGCATGGTGGCAGTGATGGAGGCAAAGCCATTCTTTAACAAAACAATTGTTGGACAACCTGCAGTTTTATGTGAATGTCTCATCAACGAGAAGACCTGGTCGTTCATTGCAGCTTTACATTTTTTCCAGATAAAGAAAGACTAAAGACCTTATTTGGGCAAAGGAAGAGCCACCATCTCTCACAGTCTGGTCAGCTAAAAAACCTTACATAGAAAAAGTGAAGTAACAAACATCTTTGGAGGCCCAGGCACCTAGAAAGCAGAACTCCCTTAGGGGAAGACAGCTAGGTCAAACCTGCTGTAGTTCCTGTGTGAAGGCTGGCAGGATGTCAAATATGCCTGCGTGGCTAGATATGCACGAGGCCCAGTGTTATCTCAGAGGAGAATTGCGAAATTAAGATAAGCAAATGAAGCAGGTGGTTTTTGGGAGATTCTGCTAGGTTAAAGTTTAATTTATTATGTATGTGTTTATTTCAATATGACATAGTGATGCTCAGGTTTGGGGATGAAAGGTGTTTATTAGATATATTTTATCCACCTTGCATAAGAGTATAATATATTTAGGTGATGCTCTTACCATATAATCAATGCTTGGCAAAATGTATTATGAATCAAGAAGAAGTGTAATCTCATGTCTGTATTAAATTCAAATGTACAATCAGGATGAGTCATTAATACTTTGTAACATCATGTGATTTTTTTATAAAAATATCAAACTGGGAACGTGGGCAAGACAGAGACACAAACTGATAAATATACAGGATACACTTACATAACAGACACATATTTGGTGTAACTAATTAGAGAGAGAGATCACTGTGCCTCTGTGACCTCTGGCGCGTGTCTACAGGCTAGGAGAGGGATTCATAAGTATTAGATCCCCTTGCAAGAGTTTGTCATAAATTTATTATTTTTTATAGTTGATAACAGCTGATATCTTAAGATAAATAAGTTGGTCCCTCTCTCGAGAACCGAGCCGTGTGTGACGGTCTGTTCTTGTTGTGTTTGGTGACTTATTGTTCTATTTGTTTTGAGGTTTGGTAAAAGAGTCGAACTCCATTGTCACGGATTCCCCGTCATATTAAGTGTTTTTTCATCCTGTCTGTCAGTTCTAACCACTCTCCTGTCATTCCAGATCCTGCCACCCACGTCTGATTACCCCTCATCACCGTCACCTGGCCCTCACACCCATCTCACCTGCAGCCCGTTCCCTCATTAGCTCACTATTTAGGTCCCCTCACTTGCATGTGTCCTCTGCCAGATTGTCTTGTCCTTTGTGCCAAACTCTCCAGCGTATCCCTGTACTTCTGTCTGCCTGTTCTGACCCCGTTTTTGCCTGTCTTTGCCTACCTTGGATTTTGCCTGCTCCTTATCGGATTTGTTCGCCTGTTTGATTGATCTCCTGGTTTTGACCCCTGCCTGAATATACTACTAAAGAACTTTGCCTGCCACCTGCCTCAGAGTTGTGCTTTTGAACTCGATTGTCTACTGTGCCTCACAGTACAATCTGGCCAACATGAGTTCAGCCGACTCTGCTCAGGCCGCGACGGAACCTCTGACTCCTGCCGACATGCTTCAGCGAGGCAGTGCAGGCTATGGGCGTGAGTCACGAGCGCGGCATGGAGTCGCTCCGTGATCATCTGCTGAGGAGACCCGCTGGAGAGCGGACTGCCGCCAGTGCTTCCAGCCCGCCTCCTCGCACCTCTCCCGTGTCAGAGGCACGTCTGCCTCCTCCGCAGCGTTGTTCTGGTGCTCCTGGTTCCTGTCGGCCATTCCTGACCCAGTGCTCTCTCGCCTTTGACCTCCAGCCGTCCGCCTTTCCCTCCGACAGGGCCCGAGTGGCGTACGTCATCTCGCTCCTCACGGGCAGAGCCAAGGAGTGGGGAACCGCTGAGTGGCAGCGACAGTCGCCGATCTGCTCTTCATTCCTGCTGTTCTCCAAGGAGCTGCGGAAGGTCTTCGATCACGCCACACCAGGGAGAGAGGCCGCTCGGGGCTTGATGGACCTGAAGCAGGGAGGAAGATCCGTGGCGGATTACTCCATTGACTTCCGCACCGTAGCAGCCGAGAGCGGCTGGAACGCTCCTCCGCTCCTGGATGCCTTCTACCACGGTCTGTCGGACCGCATCAAGGACGAGCTGGCGGCTCGCGATCTTCCGACTGAGTTGGATGACCTGATCGCGCTCTCTATCCGTATCGACGGTCGTCTGCGGGAACGACAGAGGGAGAGGCGGTTTTCGGTCCCTCCACAGGCACCGTTTCACCGATCGGCCGAGTCGGGAACGTTCCCTTCGGAGCAGGCTTTTGACGGTCCTGCCGAGGCCCCTGAGCCCATGCAGCTTGGGCGGGCCCGACTCTCCACCGAGGAACGACAGCGCCGCCTGCAGGAGAATCGATGCCTGTACTGCGGTCAGAGCGGTCATTTCGTAACCTCCTGTCCCGTAAAAGAGGGCTCACCAGTCAAACAGAGGGCGCTGGTGAGCCGAGGTGTGAACTTTGAAATGCCCTCTCGGCCTCTGATGACAGTTCAGCTATGTTGCTCAGGGAGGAACCACCCGGTTTCAGTGCTCATAGACTCTGGTGCAGATGCTAACCTCATGGACATGGTTCTGGCTTCCCAGCTGGGGATCGGGCAGGTGGTCCTGGACGAACCCATCCACGCTACCGCCTTAGACGGTCGCCTCCTCTGCAGGGTTACTCATCGATCCGCTCCCCTGCCGATGACCATGTCAGGTAATCACACTGAAACACTCACTTTCCATCTCATCAGTTCACCACAGCAACCGGTCATTTTAGGCTATCCATGGCTCACGAGACACAACCCACACATTGACTGGTCTACAGGTACCATTCTACAATGGAGTGCTCATTGCCATGCGGTGTGTCTAAAACCTGCGCTATCGTCTGTGTCAAGCTCGCCTGTCTCTGCTGAGTCCCCAGATCTCACCGGTGTTCCCAGGGAATATCATGACCTAAGGGAGGTTTTCAGCAAGGCTCGGGCCACCTCTTTACCACCCCATCGTCCGTACGACTGTGCAATCGACCTTCTCCCGGGTACGACTCCGCCCACAGGTAGACTTTTTTTCCCTATCGGCTCCTGAGATTAAGGCCATGGAGAAATATATTAATGACTCTTTAGCCGCTGGCCTGATTAGGCCGTCTTCATCTCCTGCTGGAGCTGGCTTTTTCTTTGTCAACAAGAAGGACAAGTCCCTGCGCCCCTGCATAGATTACAGAGGACTTAACAACATTACTGTAAAGAACAGGTACCCTCTCCCACTCGTTTCCTCTGCTTTCGAGTTGCTCCAGGGGGCAACCGTCTTTTCCAAACTCGATCTCCACAATGCGTACCACTTGGTGAGAATCCGCAAGGGGGACGAGTGGAAGACCGCATTTAATACCCCTAGTGGGCATTATGAATACTTGGTCATGCCATTTGGACTCACCAATGCCCCCGCGGTTTTCCAGGGGATGGTTAATGATGTTCTCCGAGACCTGCTTAATATTTCTGTGTTTGTGTATCTAGATGATATCCTCATCTTCTCAAAGTCACCACAGGAGCATGTGGTACATGTACGGCAAGTCCTCCAAAGACTCCTGGAGAACCACCTGTTCGCGAAAGCCGAGAAGTGTGAGTTCCACACCTCTGAGGTGTCATTTCTAGGATTTGTAATCAAAGCAGGTAGCATCCAGATGGATCCAGCTAAGACCAGCGCAGTGGAGAACTGGCCTACGCCTGCTACGCGTAAGGAACTGCAGCGCTTCCTAGGCTTCGCCAACTTCTATCGGCGGTTTATCCGAAACTACAGTTCCGTGGCTGCCCCACTCACTGCTCTCACCTCCCAGCGTGTGCCCTTCAGGTGGACCTCCGCGGCGGCAGAGGCCTTTGGTGAGTTAAAGACACGTTTCTCGTCTGCTCCCATCCTAATATTCCCAGATCTGACCCGCCAGTTCATTATGGAGGTGGACGCCTCGGACACTGGGGTTGGGGCTGTTCTCTCGCAGCGGGCTGCCGGGGATCAGAAGGTTCATCCATGTGCCTTCTTCTCCCGGAAACTGTCGCCCGCAGAGAGGAACTACGACATTGGGAATCGGGAATTGCTGGCAGTGAAACTAGCGCTGGAGGAATGGAGACACTGGCTGGAGGGAGCGCAGCAGCCGTTTGTAGTCTGGACAGACCACAAGAATCTGGAATATATCCGCTCGGCGAAGCGGCCGAACTCCCGTCAAGCTAGGTGGGCTCTGTTTTTTTAACCGTTTTGAGTTTGCACTCTCATACAGACCCGGCTCCAAGAACATAAAGCCCGATGCCCTGTCTCGTCAATTCCAGCCTGAAGGCTCCTCGGTTCACCCTCAAGGCATCCTCCCCTTGGAGTGTGTTATTGGTGCAGTGTCCTGGCAGGTGGAGGACAAGGTAAAGCACTCCCATGCGGAACACCCAGCTCCCAGTGCTTGTCCCGATAACCGCTTGTTCGTCCCAGACAGTCTCCGTTCCCAGGTCCTCCAGTGGGGTCATTCCTCCCGTCTGGCGTGCCATCCGGGAGTCAGACGCACCCTGGCACTACTCAAGCAGCGCTTCTGGTGGTCTTCCATGGCGGACGACACCAAGGGATTCGTAAGTGCTTGCCAAGTCTGCGCTCAGCACAAGAGCCCCCGCAAAGCTCCCTCTGGTCTCCTGCATCCTCTGCCAATTCCTCATCGCCCCTGGTCCCACATCGCGTTGGATTTCGTAACCGGCCTATCCACCTCCGACGGTAACACAGTAATTCTCACGGTCATTGATAGATTTTCCAAGTCTGCTCTGCTCATTCCACTTACCAAATTGCCTACCGCCAAAGAGACTGCCCAGATTATGTTACAGGAGGTGTTCCGCCTGCACGGTCTGCCCACGGATGTGGTCTCCGACCGGGGTCCACAGTTCACCTCGCACTTTTGGACGGAGTTTTGCAGGCTACTGGGGGCCACGGTCAGCCTGTCATCAGGATTCCACCCCCAATCGAATAGACAGGCGGAGCGTATGAACCAGGAGATGGAGACCGCGTTACGATGCCTCTCCTCCCGTAACCCGCAATCCTGGTCCACACAACTCCTATGGGTTGAGTATGCCCACAACACCCTTCCCAGTTCAGCCACTGGGCTCTCCCCCTTCCAGTGTGCCCGTGGATACCAGCCCCACTCTTCCCGGAGCAGGAACAGGAATCCAGTGTAC
This sequence comes from Myoxocephalus aenaeus, assembly GCA_038501785.1. Lineage (NCBI taxonomy): Eukaryota > Metazoa > Chordata > Actinopteri > Perciformes > Cottidae > Myoxocephalus > Myoxocephalus aenaeus. The sequence continues at coordinate 129,451 of JBAMJR010000188.1, forward strand.
CTTCCGTCCAGGCCTTTGTCCAGCGATGCCGACGCACTTGGAGGCAGGCCCGATCCACACTATTGCGCACCTCCGAGCGCTACCAATGGTCAGCCAACAAACGTTGTCTCCCCGCGCCTCAGTACGCTCCGGGACAACGGGTCTGGCTGTCGACTCGGGATCTTCCCCTCCGGGTAGAGTCCAAGAAGTTGGCTGCCCGTTATGTGGGCCCGTTCCCTGTTTCACGGGTCATTAACCCTGCAGCCATCCGGCTGCGTCTGCCACCAGCCATGAGAGTCCATCCCACCTTCCACGTCTCCAGGGTTAAACCTGTCCGGGAAAGCCCGCTTGAGTAACACTTCTCAGTGTAGTGTAAAATATTAACTCTTACCAGAGTTGAATTGACTGAAGTTTTAACACTATGTTCAGTGTAACTTTAACACTCTGAAGATATGGACCATATGCTCACTGGCTTAGTGTTAAAATTGACTATTTAAGTGTTGCATTAGCACTGTCAATTGTACTGTGAACGCACACAGTAACAAGATATCAGTATTACTGAAAATACACTCTACAAACCAAAAAAGGAAAATCTCCAATAGTTCATTTACAACGCACTTTGATCAGGGGTGACAAAGTTCCTTTCTATGTATTGTTTATCTGACATTCAACCAGATGTATGCTATTTGTTGTTTGCTTTCACTCTTAATCTTAATCAGTGAGCGCAATAAACATGAACAACACTTGCGGTTTATTTATATTCTCATTTATTATAATTTTACTTACACTGTATGAAAAGTAAACTTAGTAAGGCAAATAAAAAAGAATATTTGAGAAATCAGAGTTTAACAATTACCAGATACTTTAACCCATTTTTTTAACCTCAAGTCATAATTAAAAGTGTTCATAGAAATATGAAAAGGAAAGGGTGTGCTTGTGCCCATGAGATGACAAATGTAACAATAACTACACTTGTGTGTTGATTCTGGACAGGTACAATTAAAGTGTGTGGCTATGCAGAGACGTTGTAAAAATTGACTTTCTCTTTAATAAAACCTCTGATATTTTCAGTGACATTAGTAACACCAATGTGTCTTTCCTCACTGGAGGCTGAAACAGTGGCACGTTGCAGGCTAAGTATTTAAACTTATATTTCGTAATTTTCATCATATTATGTTTGAAGTGTCAAGCTTATCATGTCCACTCTGTCATAGTGAAATATCAATTCATATAAAAACCTGTATAAAATGTATTGTTGAGAAAGAGACTAAATATCTTTGTCCATGACAAAATGATTGATATGGGTATGTGAATGTGTTTTGGACCATATTCACCATTGATAGAAAAATTCCCACGACACCTTGAGGTAAAATCATTGATCAGGAACACAACAGAATCACAACATGATATGTCAATTGCGTATCCTGGACTGCTCAATGAATGAGCAGAGAGTTACCTCTTAAATACATTAATGACACAATCACAGAAGCTCTCATGACGTCTTCAGATTACCTTGCATGGTCACATGATAACAAGGAACACCACGTTCTTCAAACAGGGACATGTAGGCATCCCCAGTCTCAAGACTCTTTCAGAAGGTCATACGTATGTTTAAACAGGAGAGTAGGTCAAATGTGAAGCCACAAGCCTTTACACAGTCTATGATTAATAATATAACTGTGAAACAGTCGTTGATTAAGAGTAAATACATTTTTCTTCTAACAACCATATTCTTAATTTGTGATTAGTAGATGGGATTTATATAGTGCTTTCATAGTTGTTTTTTCATGTCCGTAGTGAGCCACTGTTGAATGGACGTGTTCCCGGCTCATTGGCGGATGTTGTAGATATCAGAAAGGTTTAAGGTGTGCCATGTCTTGGTTGATACAACAGGGTAAATGTGAGCTATTTCAAAGCCGTTAAAGTCCGTGGATAAACAAATGGAGTAAGCGCCCATGTTGTCGATGAGAAGCCAGTCCCCCACATTCAGCTCAGGGATCCAGCAGCTGTCGGTTACTTTGTCAATGCTGTCACAGGTTGGACCCCAGAGAACAGACCGGAATCTCTGCTCGCTGCTCTCAACAACCTGTGAACAACACAAACATTGAAATATGAAATCCACGTCACTGGTTATCTGTTCCTTTAAATCTCATGTCTGACACCTCGTTTTGCAGTTTTCTCAGGTCAGGTTGGTGAGTGACAGCCTTCAGAATGTTATTCGACCAAAGATTGTATTTAAGAAGTGGAACAATTTCACACCTCAAGATTTATGTCCAACGCCAGTGCTCAGTGCTAATGCATGGAATGAAATAGTGTCCTCTTTAGGTGGACAATAAGCATGTGGAGGTCACAGTCTGACTGCGTTATGTCACCGACCTACAATTAACATTCGTCTTTCTATCAACCAAAACCACGATCTTTCCCTCGCCATTACAAAGTGTGTTCCTTGCCTAACGCAATCCTTAACCACAGATTATTTTCACCACAATCTTCAGTTTTTACTCTTCGGTAGTCACCATGCTCAGATACTGTGGAACGCAAGGATTTTTTAATCATTGGCATTGGACATAAACATCCTAATCTACTGTTTTTAAAAATATTGATGTTTTTATTTCATGATGGGGTTGATAGTTACCCTGGTAAGGTATGGTTCAATATTGGTGTGAGCAGCATCATTGATAAGGCAACTCAGGGAACCATACACTCCATCATTAAGGTAGTACATCATTATTCTGTCAGGGCTGCTGTCCTCACCATCTGAAAAAAAATACACGCAAAGTAATCAAAGGTATTAAAATGGGAAATAATAGGAAAATTACAATACAAAATGGTGCTTTCTAATTGGTCCCTCCACCACATGCAACCAGGTATCTGTGGGTCTGCATAAAAGTAGTCTTCATAAACCTGCAAGTCATTGTGCTCACTCAAAGGCTCAGCATGGATGTTTCCTGAAGATGCTTCTTGTTGTAGTGGTGCATTGCCATTTGGAGCCTTCAGACTCATCTGGTAGTTGTCACCTACACATTACATTTTGTTTTGTTAAATCAAGTGTAGCGTGAACGGTGGTCTTGCCAAGGGAAGAGGAGGGGAAGGGGGGGTTAGGAAAGGCAAGACCTCGCACCTAACTCGGTGGCACTCCGTCGGCTAATTATCCTAGTGATCCCGGAGGAAATAATAATCCTCATCCGATATTGGTATAACGCCTTCGGTCTTTTATCTCGCCCCGTGCTAAATCGTTAGGTTTTTGTGTTATTTTCAAAATAAGTTATAGGTTTTGTCGAGGGTGTTTTACAGCTTGCGCTCGAGGTCCCCTGCGGTGGGCTGTAACTCCTCTCAACCCTTATCAAGTGAGTACGTATATCGTCTATACCTTCTCTCTACCTATTTTGACACCATCTCATCATTATGACAAACACTGCAAAAGTCTTCACCCAAAGATACTTACCTTAAGTTTCTTTGGTAGATTCAGTCGTCACTTCTGTATCTCACGGTGGATGGACAGGGAAAGAGGGTTTAAATTGTTTTAAAGAACCAGAATCCTTGTTTTGGTTTCAGTCCAATAAGGCCGAGTTTTATTTAAAGATTACCTTACATACAAAAAATTCAATTCAATCAAACAGTTTAAAATTTACAAGTAACTAAGAGAAAGGGTTAAGTTTTTAGAGCTGGTGAATAAACACCTCTTCTCTCTTCTATCCTCCTGCACAGAATTGCCAGGCACCCCCTCTCCTGATAGTAGAAGTTTCTTCCAGACTCTAAAGCTGGAGACCTGTCCCAACCCTTAAGAGCTGGGACAGGTCCAATCTGATTTTTCTCCTTAACTAGTAAAGATGCATATTAAGTCCAGTTTTCTCAGAATCTGGTGAAATCCCTTTTAAGCCTGAGATCTGGTGAAAACCACCTCTTCTATCTTCTCTCCTCCTGCACAGAATAGCCAGGCACCCCCAAAAAACATGCATTCCTACCCCCTCTTTTAAACACCAGAGTACATAAGTCATGCTGTCACCAGAGTTGGACAGAGGAGGTTTTACTACCTTATTTGGTGATACTACCAACCAGTGTTCCCTCTAAACTGCGCGCGTGCGCGGCCGCGCAGGCCAGTCGAAGTGGCCGCGCAATAGATTTTTCAGACCGCGCAAACGTTTTTTTTTTCAGGGGTTAAAAATCTTTTTTGCACAAGTGTTTCTGAGATAGGAGTGAGCCATCTCCACAATAGAAGATCTTTGATGTGACGTGTCGAGTCTTCTTGGCCAATCAGCGTCCCGTTTCTCGAAATGCGCGCTCTGTACATCCGCTAGCGCTCTGTACCTCTGCTAGCGCTCTGCCTCCGTAGGCACCCCCCACCCCCGCTGTCCTCCTCCGGGCGCCAGGAGTGAAGCTCGCCTAGAGCGCCACATGAGCTAGGGCCGGCGCTGTTTAGGCTACTCTTGGTGGGCCCTGCTCCAGCAGTTATAGATACCATGGTGAAAAGAAAGGCAGAGCAGGTGCCCCAGAAAAAGGTCTGCCTAACGCTTAAACATGAGTGGCTAGATGAAATAGTCCAAACTGACACAGGTAGGATGAAACTTTCAGACATATTTAAATATGAAGAAAGCAAATTCTGCTCGGAGGCAAAAGCGAAAGGAGAGTTCGCTCGTGGGAAAACGTGTTTCTCTTTTGGTTAACCTGTTTTTCAGATGCTGTTCTTCAGAGACATGTGTCTTCCATAGGCCTGCAGACAAGATGAGCCACATAGCCAGATAGGCCTATCTCCCTCAATGACATTCAAATTACATGTTTTGTAGCCTAGTTTGTTGCAAACCACTCCAGTTATTAAATTGTTTATATAGGCTACCTTTAGGAAAAATGACACCATGTCAATTTAATAGGCCTATAATTATTGTTAAGCACTGCATTAGCATTTTTCTTTCAATGAAGTTCCACTTAAATGTTGTATCTGCTGAGAAATGACTAAACACCTTTGATACTTTTATTTTTTATATATATCATTATCAGTCATAACCAGTGAACCATTCATAACCTCCCCTTATTGAAGTTCAACAAAGATCCTTTAAGTTCAACTAAACTGACTTGGTAAAACACCATCATTAAAATGTTCCCAAAGTCCAGCCATTATAAAGGATATTGAATAAATATCAACCTTGTATACATATTGATGCATTTGCTGTCATCTCTTTGAATCCCCTATGGCTAACGCAGGCTTGTGGTCATTTTCGGCAGGTCGCGTGGTTGCGAATTGCTCACAGTGCTGAAATGTGCGCTCAGAAATAAAAGAAATTGCTCAGTGCCGGAAAAAATTAGAGGGAACATTGATCACAATAGAAATCAGCTTTTTCTTTGTTATAGCTGTTTGTCTACATTGTGTCATGCTGATACAGGAGTCAAAAGCCATGACTGTAGGCACATATTCATATTAACATCACAGATCACGGTAAACATCTTACCATGGCCCATATGCGCCTCCATATCTTGCAACCCTGAAGACATCAAATTAGAGTTAGTGTTATCACAGAAAATTATATGAGACAAACCCATTCATACACTGATGGTGGGGGCTGCCATGCAAGGTGCAACCAGCCCACCAGGACCTTCATACACATTCATTAGAAGAAAGAAATCATTTTTATTTGTCATAGTACATACATGAAATGTATTCTCTGCATTTAGCCCATCCTTGGTATCTTGGGGAGCAGTGGGCTGCCCTGAGTGGTGCCCGGGGAGCAAATTGGGGTTCAGGTGTCTTGCTCAGGGACACTTTGACATGTGGGCTATGGGGGGGGGGACTGGGGATCGAGCCGGCTACCTTGTGGTTGCGGGACGACCACTCATACCCCTGAGCTACAGCCGCCCTTAATATACGATGGATGAATGGGCACAGCCCCTGAGGATCAATTTGGGTTCAGCGTCTTGCTCAAGGACACGTCGACATGGACTAGCTGAGCCACAGTGTATGGAAGTTCAAGGCGCAGCCAATGAATGCAGATCTTTTTGGTCTGTATTCTTAAATTCTTTATGCCACATGGCGGTGAGGTGGATCAGATGGACAGACGTGGTAAAACTAGACGTGTAGTGAGATGAACTGGGAACGTCCAGCTCAGGCCCCTGTCCATGAGGTCCTCAACTCCCATGCTTTCGGGGGGCCTCCCTTTCGAGATTTTCTGGGCAAGCACAACTGATAAGAGGCCCCAGGGTAAAGCCACAACATGGAAAGCTGTGATGTCCCAAAATACTAAGGTCAAAGTTGTCAAAAATACATTTGAAAAAGTCAACATAATCCATGGACCTTTTTGTGATCAGTTAGCATTTTCATGTACATGTTTCTAAGTGTGTTTGAATTAATTTCTCTAAGTGCCTTTGATACGCCTCAAAAGTAAGTATTGCGTCACAGATATCAAATCAAATATTTGCCTGGCCCACAGTAGCTTCTGAAGATAACTGGCACTCTCAGTGGCAATCATTTCACATACAACTGACTCGTGTTGGTTCATTCTTCACAATTAAGTGGAAAGTTGAGCTCATGTTGAGTAAAAACTGTCCGTCTATGTGGCTTTGAAATGCAGATGGTGGTTGCACAATAAATGGCGTCATACAAATAATGCAAATAAAGAGCCATTTAATTATTTTTTGGGGGAAAATAGTATTCAAATTTGAATGAATGTTTTATAAAAGCAATTGGTCACCTCGGTGATATGTGCTGATCATCAATGTGCCATATATCCATATATATCCAACAGGGCTGTAACATTCACATCCATTCATACGGCAATTGCACAACCTTCGGGAGAAATTTCTGCAATCTCTAGTCCTTACCACTACAAGTAGCAGGTTTGTTATTCACATTAATATAAAATAAATACCGTCAGCCTATCCCAAGGGGGAGAAGACTCTTACCTTAAGGAGACCACAGCTGGAACCCTTTGACTGGAATGTACGAAATAAAAAACAGTTTTTATTTGTTTTTTACAATAAAATGGAGATTAAAGGTTTAAAAAAAAAAAAAAAGAGCAAGTCATGGCAAAATCCCACTAAAGCCGAAGCAATCAAAAGACAAAAAGAAAAGAAAAGAACCAAAAAAGCTCCCGCTACTCATACATATACCTCTCACTTCCAGATCCACTTCTACAAAGAAAAAACTCTCTGGATGACACGTAGTCTTACAATTTATGACAAACTTGTGCTCAAGTTTATTCAATGCTGTAAATGAGTCCCAAAGCTAATTACACATCCAAAGGTTTTCACCTGCAAGGTGTGTTAATACATGCAGAATAGAGTCTGTTGGCACAGAGGTTGCTGTTTGGCAGGAATACTTCATGGACAACAAGGCAGTGTGATCCACACACCGACAGCAGAGGCCTGTCTCACGAAGCTGGATTTCGGTTTAGTGAGGTAACTTCTGGATTAACCCTGGGTTTTCCGTCTCACGAAGCTGGTTCACTTCTTAGCGGGGTACGTTGCCCCGGTAACTTACGCTGAACGCCTAACCTGCTCCGGAGCAGGTTAAGTTCCCGGATAAGATCTCAGCGGGTCTATAAGACCGCCTACTGGCCAATCATTGTCTTGGAAAAACGGCCTGCCCATTTCTACAGAATCCCGTTGAGGAAGGCGCACGGATAGTAAGAGCAGCGCTCCAGAGAGCGTCTCTTCATCTGTTGCCTCCTCAGTGGCCGACATGAGAAGTGACAAAATATTTCTTCCTCTTTAATGCACGATCAGCACCAACACATTGCTTGTAAGTGTATGACAGTTTGAATTTACTGTTACCTTTTAACTTGCGCCCATGTTCTTATAGCTGGGGTTGCAACTGAAATGAGATTAAATTGTTAAAACGAAAAGATAATCAAAATAGGCACATACATTTGAGACAGTGATTTAACTCACTGCACACTGGAGGTCATTTTCAGTCGATTTTCTCGATTTGACATAATTTTCTTAGATTCACCTTTTAAGGCACTTGCATATAAGATATATACCCATGTTTTACATCATAAATTGCAGAACAATCTCAGCTATCTATATAATGAGGCACCATTGTCGTAAGGCAAAAGTGTAAAGAAAAAAACTTTATAATATGACACTAAAGCTGAAAAATGGAATCTCGATTTTTGGAAATTCTTCATATCGCTTGAAAAAACCTAACTTTATTCAGGTGGTGACTCTGTTTAGGTGATGGAAATTGGTTTACCAAAGGTTTTAGGTTCACAAAAGCAGTGAAATATATGAATAAAATGTTAGATACATGTAAATAAATGTCTAAAACTAAAGTTTTTATTATCGTTTTTTGAGTAGAAATATGGTCTTTCACAGCTTTCACCAAAATGATAAAAATGGGACTGAGAAATGACTTCATAGTGCAGATAAAGCTTCATGGAGTGTGTGCAAATGAAAAATGACCATCACAACAATTTTTCTTTTTTTTAAATAAAAATATGTATTATAAAAAAAAAAGAAAATATGTACAGAATATATATTCAGAAATATAAAACAGAACAAAGACTAGACCATTTACAATATACAAGTATATATGCTTCAATGGCATATCCTCATGCCATGGCATGCCAGTCATGGAAACAGTTTCTGTTCAGCTGCAGGCAGAGGGGAACGTTACACGCCTCGCACTTCCACGCCGTGTCTTTTCTCACTTTCTTCATGCTGCAAAGCTCGCAAACCCTGCGACCCACCGTGGACTTAGTTGGAAGAACAGTTTGAAGAGTTCAATGGGTGTTGCTGTGGCACTGACATGTGGACCTGGTGTCCGGGCTGGAACTTGATGACGGGGGGAGCGGTGTCCGGGTCTTCATCCGTCCTCCAGGACAGCGTAGGTGCAGGTGGTGCACGTGCTGCTGTCTTTCTTGATCTGGCCTGAGGTGAAAGCAGTCGCCGGGCAGCACGCGCCCTGTTTGCTGGAGATGGTGTCTTTAGTCGTCGGTCAACGCGCTGCCTCTTTGCTGGTCGTGGTAGTTGCCGTCCAACACGCTGCCTCTTTGCTGGCCAAGCTGGTCGGGGCGGCTGGTGCTCCTCTGTAAAATAAATCAATACTAGTCAGTTGAAAGAAAGATGACGTAACGATTGAGCAGAATGCTCCGCATTGGATGTGTAAATATTATTCAGATCATGACTGTGGTAGTAATTTCAGCATAGGGCTCCGCATTGGATGTATAAATATTAGTGGTAGTAACGTGAAGCAGAGTATTGTACAAAGCAGACTGTGTATAAACATTACTCAGATCATGACGTAGTAACGTGAGAAGCAGTGTGCACCGCGTGGCTGGCTCTCGTGCTCTCGTGCACAGTGTACACATTACTAGTTTGTACACATTACTAGTTTGTACACATTACTAGTTTGTACACATTACTAGTTTGCACCATGCAGCCTTACAGACACGTAACAAAGTTTAGTAACTACACTTACCCATCTTCCTCAGAAGAACTAAAGCCTTCGAGCTCTGACGACGACGCGTCGTCCTCCTCCTCGCTGCTCTCCAGAATCATGCGCTTTGCTTCCTCCGTGTTGAATCTCTTTGTCGTCATGATGTTGATTGTAAACTGTAGTGTGTACATGCTGTACAAGTGGGTTGTCCTTTTGAGATTTTTCTGAGTGTACATTGGTTGTTTAGTTCACGAAATGGCGACGGACATATGACTCAACAAATCACAGAGAAGGATTTTTTTTTTTTTTTTTCCAGCGTCAGATGACACACTGCTGCCCTTTCGCTTGCTTGATGATGTTAAAATTATGCTGGGCTCTGCCTGGGCAGGCACCCGGAAGCAGGAAGCCGTCTCTTTCCGCCAGACGTAAAATTATATTTTTGCGATGTATTATCGGGGTGCTGTGAATATTTTAGAAACTTAGAGAAAAGTTTCAAGTGTCACCACGCGAAACCGCGGGCTCAGTGGACGAAGGGTTAATATTACAATCCCAGTAATTTATGCATTGGTGGAGTCAGCGATTTTTTTCCCACGATTCCTTGCGGCTTCTGGCTGCTGCAGCAGTGTTGCTTTTTGCTTGTATTCTTTCTCTATTTTTCGTACATTCTTAAGATTATGGTTTGCTCCTCCGTTGTAAAATACGTTGCTCTCAGCGGCTTCTCCATGGTGCACAATTGGTCTAACGGAGTTAACTCCGCCCCTTTTATGTGCACGAGCACAGATCTAGATGAGACGCTCCTGGGTTCACTTACCGAGTTGATAACCGGCTTCGTGAGACCGATAAGCGAGACCGCGGACATCTGGTTAAGTGCAGCTGGATAACTGAGGGAAACCCCGGGTATGTTAATCCAGCTTCGTGAGACAGGCCTCAGGACTAATTAGGGACAGGTAAAAACCTATCAGGGCATGGCAGACATTCAAAAAAGACAGAAAAACTCACAAAAACAGGAAGTAAATCTAAACATTACACAGAAACAAAGTGAACTTAAAAATAAAACACAAAACAGACTTAACAAAAACTCAAGACCATGACATTTGATGAGCAGTTTTGTAAAGCCAATGCTGAAGTGTCTTAAACTTGTATTCACTTTACTGGCCAGCAGGGGGCGGCGACTCTGTTTGTATAGAAGTCTCTGAGAAAATGACTTCTCTCTTGAATCCCTCAGTAAACATTGTAAACATGAGTTTATGGTCTCAATCTCTAGTTTCAAGTATTCTTCAATACAGCATGATGTTCATTTACGGCATGATTAAGTGATGATTTTAGTAAATTATGGTCCATTTAGAGTTAAATAGACTATAAAGCAGAGTATGCTTTTGGGCGGGGCTACAAGGTGATTGCTACCAGAGCCGTACATGATGTCTCTTTGTCACTCCTCCGTAGTACAAATATGGTCACCTTTGTTCACTGGTTGTAAAAAGCTTGATAAAAAAGCTTTTTGAGTGCAAAAAAATGACACTTAATAGTTGTTTTATGTAGTATTCTTTAATTATTTTACATTTCATTGTTGCATGGGGAAACACTTACTTTTAGCACAATGACAGTTACCAGAACAACGCATCAATAGAAATGTCGATAGAAATCATTTGACAGTGGCGTAATGTGAATGGTTGTCGTGCTTCAGACTCATAGATGTGTTGCTCTTAAATATAAAGGCAGTCCATTTGATAGCTGTCAAGACATTGCACCAAAGTGTTGAGCCAATGCTGTCATCCATAGGGCCTTGATGTGGGTCTTTCTCATTAGGAGGGAAGTTTTCCAAAAGGTCAATACCATGGAGATGGTAAGAATACTTTAATTGAAATCTTACAGCATACAGTTCTCATGCTGAGCTTCTTTAATTTCCTTTGAATATCGGCTGGAACACAAGACACAAAGATTGGATTAGTTATAACATGTGTTGTATGTGTATGAAACAATCCAATCAGCAGAATTTATTTTGGCATTGTGGGCGTCTCCAAACCTCGGATACGATGAATGTCGACGTTTCTAAACCATTAATATGTTTAACCTCACGCTTGCAGAGATGCACACTACCACTTTGTTAGCATTGAGAAACAATTGGTTAGGTTTGGGCAACAAAATTGCTTGTTGCAGGGTTTGAAAAATTATCATGGTTTGTCAAAATAATAAAAGGTAACGACGCAACGTAACAGCTGTAAAACCAGAAAGAAATCAGTTTTTCTTACTTATCGTAAGCACAACAATGGTACGCAACAAGCCATGACTTAAGGTTTGGTTTAGGTTTTACACGGGATACAAACAGCGGCCTCCTGGGTGAAAGTCCTGTATTTGTTTGACCCCCCACCTTTAATGGACTTTCTTGCTTGTTATACTCGTTATTATAGCACGTAACTTTCAAATTCGTTTGCTTGATAAACTAAGTCACTTGCTTTGTGCGTCGCTGTCACTGTCTCTGACCGAATATAATAACGTTAATAATATCGCTGGTTTGCAGAAAAGTACAATGCCAATATGTTTTTTACTGGCAACTGGGCTGTAACAAATGTGTTTTTTTTTGTTGTTTTTTCCTTCCCAGCTCTCACCAAATGGTCCTCCTGCCGAGGTGGACTATAAATGAAGATGCAGAGCGGAGCGAAGATTATATTTGTTGTTCCAATGATGGCCATGAGCCATGGGAAGCCGATCGATTTCACTATCGGACCTGCAATAGCTGGACCTTTGGACAGAAATATGGCAATATTCAACACCTTGATAGAAAAACAAACGTTTAGGCTTGTTGGGCCTAATTCGACTGAGGTTTAAGATCATATAACCAGTGGTGTATAAAGTACCCAAAAGCCGTACTTGAGTAAAAGTAAAGATACCTTACTGGAAAATTACTCCAGTAAAAGTAAAAGTCACCTATTAAAATACTACTTGAGTAAAAGTCTTAAAGTATCTGATATTTTCTGTACTTAAGTATCAAAAGTATTTTTCTGATATAAAATGTACTTAAGTATTGAAAGTAAAAGTACAAGTACATGCTTTTAATAAAAAAGCAAAGGGTCAGAATTTTGAGAATTATGAAGTTTATTCTTTTAAGTGCTGTGGTCACCGTGACCAAGGACCAGGAGTTGTGTTGATACAATAACTGGGTTGGCTGGGATCCATCCATATATATTATGTTCAACATAATATATTGTACCTAAGTATACTTTTGCATCTACTATGAACTTATCATCATAATTCTCCAAAAAGCAATATGACACTATGAAGGACTTGTAACAGTGTGGTTATAAGTATGCTCATTCCGCCCGCCGTGGGTCTCTTGGTACCGGTCTGTGGGTCTCTTGGTACTGGTCTGTGGGTCTCTTGGTACCGGGCCACAGAAAGAATGAATGAAACATTAAATAAATAAAGAAATCAAGGCCGGAAAGATGTTTTATTGTGAAAAATGACCGCATACATCCGTCTGTGGTAACCTCAGACGGAATCTCTTGACACATGTCAAGATGTTACGTTACTCTAAAAATGAAACGTAAGTCTGTTACAACTCTGTCGGTGATCTGGAAACCAAGGCAGAGTATCCTGAGATCGCCAAAAAAGCATGAAAACCTGCTTCCATTTCAACATCCTGTCTTTGTGCAGCGCGTTATAAGTTAAGCAGTAGACTGGACTAAAAGTTTAGTTAGCAGTAGAGTCAGTAGACTGGACATAACGAACACACGTCAGGTGTCGTTGTCTCCCGTCTCTCCGAGGTCGGACCCGGTCTGTGAAAATATTGTCTTCACGTAACCGGTCTGTGACGCATAAAGGTTTGGGAGCGCTGGACTAGAGGATGTAGAGGGAAAATGCAAAACATTGTGATTCGCAAAACCTGCTTGGTGGAGTCTGTGTTCCACCACAGTCCCCGATGTTTTTTTTTTTTTCTAAAGATAGATTTGATTTTGTAGCGAGTAATGAAGGTTTCAGGAGAAATGTATCGGAGTAAAAGTATCATTGTAGTGAAGTAAAAGTAAAAGTAAACAGAAATATAAATAGTAAAGTAGAGTACAGATATCCCCAAAAACTACTTAAGTACAGTAACGAAGTATTTCTACTTCGTTACTATACACCACTGCATATAACCCAATATTAGGGCATATTTATGAAGCTCAAATGTTAATCATTTTTATCAAGGCAAGAGTTTGACATTTTTGAAGAAAAAATAATTGCTTTCTTACTGAGAAAGATGAGAAATAAAATAAGATGAGATGATTAATGCAACTCTAATGTCTGTACGGTAAATTTGAAGCAACACACGGTTAGCCTAGCTTAGCATGTAGCAGCAGCTCCAACGGCCTTAAAACCACAAGTTACATAAAAGAAACTCTACATATCTCAGTTCGCGGGGACAGCCGAGTCCCATAAAAATTCTGTGTGGCAACTGTGCTTACCCACGGAGAATCCGATGCAGACTGCGACATCTGCAATAGCATAAACTGTGCCATACACCGGCACATATCTCAGATCTACCAATTTACCCATGAGAGGCATTATTGATGAGTCCACTGTGCCTGGTAGAAACAAGATCATCATTATTATTTCAACCAACAACAAATGAATTTGTTAAAAAGCCAATATTAGGCGTGACTTACCAACTGAAAAGCCAACAATTGCATTCAGAACAAGCACATGATAGATGTTGTTGGAAAATCCAAACTGAAATATAAAGAGCAATTTAAAGTACATCATTATAATAAAAAAAAAATGTAATCCACGATGCTAAAAAAGAAAAACCTTTAATAGGAAAAAATGTTTTATATGAAATGTGTACATTTAATTTGTTGCTGGGAAATAAAATATTAGGGTAAAAAAACGAGACCCATCTAAAATTATACTGTTTAACTGAGGGAAGGAAAAGAATGAGAGCTTGTTAACTCCCCCTTAAATGTATTTATTTGGTCTCATTCATAAAATATTTTATATGTGTATATGTTTTCAGTAACCCATGCACAAAACATGCATAAAAAGTTGTGATTGTCAAACGTATTTTTCTTTGAAATGGCTGGTTTACCTATTCAAGATAATGTAAGGTAATATGCACCATATGTGGCAGTAAAAAGGGACAGGAACGTTATTTTACACCAAAATTGTCTCTTCTCGCAATTTACACATGAACACTGATATACAGTACAGTGTTAACATTTAGCTAATCTATGAAACTCACAGCAATGGTGGATATTCCCGCCAGGATCATTCCGATACAAGCAAATAGCCAACTGTGCGAAGAAATTAATGACATTGTATTATGGGTATATTTGGTGGCAAAACCATGAAGAAACCTAAACAACAGGCCACTTTCAGACTCAGGTCAACATACCTTCTGCTGTATTTTTGCGACAGGTGACCAAAGATGTTGGATGCAATGAGGTAGGTTATGCTGTCTGTCAAGAAGACAGTGCCTGACACAAAGATACAGTTTGACTTTCACAGCAAACGTCTTTATAGGAAACTAACATGACTATTTTATATGTTTAAATCACTGCAGATGCTCTGCCGCTGAGCATAATCTCAAATGATTGGTGAAAAGCTTCAGCTACAGCCTGAAAAACTCTTTGCAGCGGCAATGCATGGCTTATCAATTTGCTGAGAGCACAATAGGATAAGCACAACATTGGTTCATCTTGAATACCTAGCTGCCATTTGCTTGCACACATGGTCTTCATCATCCAGATAGGAAGGGCTGTTTCTATTGTGGCAATGACCAGAGTTGTCAAACATATGGCTCCTGGAAAGCAGAGCAAATCAATATATATATATATATATATATATATTTTATCATTATGAAATTTAGAATGATCAAACTGAAGTATTTTCTGGTGAATTTTTTTAACAAAAGGTAGCAACAATTCCTCGTCATTAAAGGGACAGTGTGTAGGATTTGGTGGCATCTAGTGGTTTGATTGCAGATTAAAACCACACACACCATTCTTTTTGGAGCTACAGGAGAGACATAACAAAGAATAAATCTGTAAAAGAATGAGAACAAAAATTGGAAATATGAAGAGGAATGCAACAATTTAAAAAAAGAGGGAATATGTAAGGCAATTCATGAAATATGCAATGTGAGTGAGCAGTGCGGTAATGCATGATTCTGGGAAACATATAAAGAAATTTCAAATGAAAATTCAGTAAAATTATGCATAATACATTTTTAGAGATTAGACTGTCATTAACAGGTTTCATGGTGGCAGCAAGGCTCATCCTGCGAAACTGGAAGAGCCCACATATGCCCACGCTCACAGAATGGCTTAAACTCATGACAGAGACGGCTGCATGTGGTCAAGTACTCGTGGGCGGGATTTGTGTGTTCAGGAAAATGCAGGAATAAATGCAGGGCTGTGTATTGCACATTTACATGTAAAAGATAATAAAGGGGTGTCGGGGTGAGTGTATTTTTTTGTTTTTGTTTAGTTTAGTTTGCTGTTTTTTTGTTTTAGTTTTTTTTTTCTGTACTTTATTATTGTCTGACAAACCAAATTGTTGTATGTATGTTTAATGTTAGTATATTTAAATGAATAAAAATGTAAGTGACAAAAAAATAAATTAAAAAAAAAAGCCAATAAGTAAAGACTGAGGAAAAATTAAATATATGAATGCGCAATAACATGAAAATAATTGCATAGAACGAGCGCGTTTCCTTTGACCCCGCCTCCCAGCCCGAGATCGAGACTTGGTCTTGGGCTCATTACCCAGAAAATAACTCTGGATTCGACTGAAAGACAAATTTATAACTTTTATCTTGTGATTTAAATAAGGGCTATTCATGTGTTTGTACTGAGAAGTTGATTTACCTAAAAACAAAAATCTGCTTAGTTACAGATGTCTCTTTCCCAATGTAAGTCTGTGGGTAAAAGTATTTTTGGGCCCCATGCTATCATGTGACGGATTGTAATTCCACCGTTTGGCCATGATGTAAAATTTGCGTCAAAGCTTGCCAATGACTTGGTTGACATAAAAACTGTGTTATATTTGTAAACCATTAGCCATTTCTATAATTCAAAATACCAGCGGCAATGAGAATGTACGGATCCTTCAGGAGAGTCAGCAATGGAGTCCCTTTTTCCATCTGTATAGAAACATAAAACATCTTTAACAGATCTAATAATAAACAGTGTAGTTAATAGCTTAATGTAGTTAATAGCTTATAAGACACATTTAAATGAATTAACAACTTACTGGTACTTCTATATTATCAAGGCTCATCAGAATCTTTTTTAAATAAAAATGCATTTGTTAATTTTGTCACCATTTCAAATTTTTTATTTTACTATTGTACTTTGTTTTGTCTTCTTATGAATAATTATGCCAAATTTCTATGGTTTGATATTTAATTTAGTTGACAGTTTGTAGAAAATGTGTTTTAAAAGTGTGAAAATCTAAAATGTATTTTTTATTGAGTTTACCAATTTTCTTAAAGTAGAATTTACCTGACATGTTGTACACGGACCTTTCAAGAGGTCAGTGTTTGAGTTTTAAAACACAGGTCTTTAGTGAAGTATTTCTTTAAATCAACATGTCACTGTACCTCTGTTTGAACCCGGGATGGTTTAAAGATGAGGGCATGTAAACCTGTGTGGATAGTGAGACAGAACAATCTGATGGACAAACAACACCACATACAACTGTTTCACTCTCTTTAAGGAGGATTAAATGTTTCATCTTATGTACAACATTTCACAGTACCTCCAGCCAGCACAGCAACGACAGCCAGGACCAGGAATGGAGCCATTTTGCCAACAAACTGATACATCACACTGCCAAATGGAGCCCCCGCTTCAGCATATGAAAGAAACATGAATGAAAAAGTTAAACAATGGAGTAGAAGCACGAGTCGGTGTCTAGGATTCAAACCGCCATGCTGGTAAATGCTCCATCCGTCTGAGCTGGAGCCTATCCCAGCATGCATTGGGTGTTTTAGACCCTTGTTAGCATGGTGCCAATCAATGCAGGACTACTTTTTGTCAATAATGTATTTTTAGACCCACACATTTACAAGGGAAAGCAGGACGGTCATTTTTCAAATTCTCGTGTTGTTGTTTTTACTACTAGTATTCACTTAAAATAGATTTTATACTTTTTTCTTCATCGGCCCCCATGTTGAAAGTAATTTCTGCTGCGCTGCTGTCACGGTAACAGAACACTATGTAACACCGTTATACCATGCTTTATCTGATGTTATTCAGACGTCCTCTACTTTAACTGCCATCTTTGAGTGAGAAAATGGTTTATACCAACGTTACCGGCTGTAAATCTTTAAATCATAAATCATTTCACTTATTTTTTGCATCGTTATCAGCTCTTCAGTACCCCAGACCAGAATGCAGCTTGTAGATACCCTCATATGGAACCAACAATCCCTTCCATGCGTACCTTGATGGACTCTGACGCGGATGAGAGCTTTATTGATGCCAATCTTGTTTTCCAAGCCGGAATCTCCATCCAGTCTCTCAACCCTTCCCTCCGGGTCCATGCTCTAAATGGGAGGCTTCTCGCTCATGTTACCTACGTCACAGAACTACTGCACCTGGTGTTGTCTGGTAATCACCACAAGTCCATCCAACTCTTTATTATTTCCTCCCCTGATTTTTTTGTGATGCTTCTTGCCTGAGATCTGCTCTAGCTCCTTTGAGAGGGTGCTGCTCCCTTGATACTGAACACCCTGATCCGTTAGCTATTCCCTCCATGTATCAGGATCTAAGTTTTCAGCAAGAGGCAGGCCCTCTCTCTATCCCTGCACCAATCCTATGATTGTGCCATTGACCTGCTGCCTGGTGCCCCAATACCATCCAGCCGTTTGTACAATCTGTCTCGGCCTGAGTGGGAGGCCATGGATACTTGCTTACCAGAGTCTCTTGCAGGATGTACATTTAAGCCGTCATCCTACCCGGTTGGTGCTGGGTTTTTCTTTTTTTTCCCAAAAGGACTGCACACTAGATATCCCATTACAAACTACTAACCATGTCTCCCAGTTGAAGCCCATACCAGTCAGTCCACTTTGCCCTCCACCCACCTGGATCATTGACGACCACCCTGCCTACACTTTCCGGCGGATCCTGGACGCGTGGGGTCCGGGACACCAGTATCTTGTGGACTGGGAGGGATATGGTCCTGAGGAGCGGAGCTGGTTATCCCGCAAGCTCATCTTGGATCCCTCCCTCATTCGGGACTTCCATAGAAACCACCATGGTAGGCCTGGAGGCTCTCGTTGAGGGGGAGGTACTGCCGTGCCAGCTGTTCTTTCCTGTTTGTCATTGTGTGTGTTTTTGTGTGTGTGTCTGGTATGGGCGTGGCTCCAACCTAGCTTCCTCCTGATTACAACTCAACTCACCTGCCCAGTCAACTCAGCTGCCTTCCATCAACTCATCACTCATCAGTATCTCTACTCCGTTTTTCCCCTTGCATTTACCCTGTTCTTCCTGTGCCAACAGTTTGGATCATCTTCCCTGTTCCCCAGTCTGCCTGCCTAGTCCTTTTTTCCCTTTGTGTCCTGCCGGAAATAAACAAAACCTTAAGCTCACGCACTCTGGTCTGTGTCTGCATCCCTGTGACATAATTAGTTATTATTGTTAATAATTAAACATTCCAGAATAAAAGCCTTGCCTTTACAAATCTAGAGAGCTTCTATTTTAAAACAGAAAGTGGAAGTTTTGAGTTAAAAATAAATATTAACTTCTGATATATCAAATGTGCAGGTATAATTAGGCAGATTTAAAATGTTTTTGCCTAAATGCTCTTTATTTTTGAGTGTTAAATCAGATGCTCTACATACCAATCAATCCTAAAGCCAATCCAGTGAACGCTATACCCATTGCACGCCCTCTCTCCTTGTCGTCTTTGTACCCATCAGCCAGCATTCCCATTCCTGAAAGACAAAAGTAATACTTCTACTAAAAATATCATTAGTGGGATAATTAATATGATTTACATTTTTTCAAATCTATTTGAACATGAACACTAAAGTCCAAATTTAAACCTTTTTGTTTTAGTCAAATGTATCTGTTGTTTTTGTAGATTCAAGTCAATATTGTAAACTATTCAAAAATAAATATATCTGACCTGCCACCGACAAGCATGATCCACCCACACCTTGCACCGATCTGGCCAACAGCAGTAAGAGGAAGCTAGACGAAAAGGCAAACACTTCCAAGGAACAAGTACAGATTAGATTTGATAATAAGATTTTGTCTACTCAAAAACTAAATACAAGACGTCCAGGGGCACTTTCATCAAGACCCCCCTGTCGCCCCCCAAAATATCTGGTTCAAAGTTTATTTAGCTTCTTGGTCTGTTGCATTGATAAGTAGCATTGTGTATATACTTTACTTCTATGACAGCAATGTTAGCTAATGTTACTGTCCCAAGTCTCTGTCAGTAATGTTAAATATGTATTTAAATAAACTAGGGTGACCAGACGTCCTCTTTTTCCCGGACATGTCCTCTTTTCGAGACCTAAAAAAAGCGTCCGGCAGGGATTCCAAAAACGTCCGGGATTTTGCTACGTGCGGGAAAATAGTTATTACCCCCTTACAAGTTTTGGAAATGGTACGTCCGGGATTTTGCTACGTCCGTGAAAATAGTTATTACCCCCTTACAAGTTTTGGAAATGGTATCTCCCTCACGTTCCACCTTCTTGCGCAAGCTCTGACTGTAGAGAGAACTGTCATTGGTCGACCGATCTCAACGTAAATGTAAGTTCACGGCATGCTACACACTACTACCGTGACGAGGTGTCCTCTCTCTCTCTCTCTCTCTCTCTCTCTCTCTCTCTCTCTCTCTCTCTCTCTCTCTCTCTCTCTCTCTCTCTCTCTCTCTCTCTCTCTCTCTCTCTCTCTCTCCCCTCCACCCCCCTCTCCCCCCCCCCCGGAACAAAGTGTCCTCTTTTTCACAAACTCAAATCTGGTCACCCTAAATAAACTAACGGTTCTGGTTCTAAGCCTTTGCTCACATTACTGGTTCTTAAGTCTGCCAGTAATGTTAGCTAGCCTTACTGGTTCTTAAGTCTGCCAGTAATGTTAGCTAGCCTTACTGGTTCTTAAGTCTGCCAGTAATGTTAGCTAGCATTACTGGTTCTTAAGTCTGCCAGTAATGTTAGCTAGCATTACTAGTTCTTAAGTCTGCCAGTAATGTTAGCTAGCATTACTAGTTCTTAAGTCTGCCAGTAATGTTAGCTAGCGTTACTGGTTCTTAAGTCTGCCAGTAATGTTAGCTAGCCTTACTGGTTCTTAAGTCTGCCAGTAATGTTAGCTAGCCTTACTGGTTCTTAAGTCTGCCAGTAATGTTAGCTAGCATTACTAGTTCTTAAGTCTGCCAGTAATGTTAGCTAGCATTACCAGTTCTTAAGTCTGCCAGTAATGTTCGCTTGCCTTACTGGTTCTTAACTATCATGCGCAAAATGCTAAGTGAGCCGAACGCCTCAAATGAGCATCGAGAAAAAAAAAAGCAATAACAATGTTAGTTGCTGCGTTTGTGGGGCCCTGTTATGTCAGGTAGCCATGAAACAATGAAACACAATCTAGGAAATCTAGTTTAATCAAAACCAAAAAAGACACTAAAACTGCACAGCTGTTTTATTCACACAAGTGTTGCGTTTTATTTCATGCAGAGCTGTTGTTTGAATGCCCTACTTACAGGTAGTCGCAAAGACGATTATGCAGAAACCAGCACACATTGGGATGTGATATCCAATCCTGTACAATATGGGCAAAGTAAGTCATGTATTTTTTAGGTTGATAAAAGTAGGTCAGATTTCCACAGATCAAAGTCATTACTCACCTGTCAGTAAGTGGACCCATGAAGGGGTTAACTATGAGCTGTATGGTGGACTTGGAGGCCAACATCAGTCCTACTTTGATGTTGACCTCATTCAGATGAGCATCTGCGTATGAGCAGTTTGACTCTGGGAATTTCCCGACCACGGTGGGATCACTAGAGAAAGCTAGGGTCTGGTAAGGTGGTGCAGATGTGGAGCCCAAAATCACTGATCTATTATTCAGTGACTGGTTGATGGGAGGATTCACTGTTAAGTCGGTGCTGTTCCTAGGAGTGGGAGCCTGGCCAATCTTGTACAGGTAACTTGGAAGGATGGGCACTGTCAACAAATAAATCCACAACAAAATCTTTAACTCACGTTTTAAATCTAATTTGATACCTTCAGCAGCATTCCCAATAAATGACATGCAGAGTTGTTATCTCCGGCAGGCGTAAACCACATATGAGGTTATGTTGGGTGGGTACATCCCAAGTCTTTTAATTGTCATTTCCTTGCTCCTCGCTTGAAGCGAAGTTGTTCTGAGCCGCCATATTCTGGCCGTCTCAAAGCTCTTATTTCTGCTCTGAGGAGCGAGGAGGGATCTCTGAGGAGCCACGAGCGAGGACGCACGAGAGCAGGCTTCCAGGAAGTATGGACATGCCAAATTATTGTTTATCAGTTATTTGATTGGATACCACAGCCGATCGAACTGATCGCTGGAGTTTAATACCAGAGTGAGGACGGATCACAAATTAAACTCAAGTTTTTGTATATATATATATATATATATACAGTGGTGTATAAAGTACCCAAAAGCCGTACTTGAGTAAAAGTAAAGATACCTTACTGGAAAATTACTCCAGTAAAAGTAAAAGTCACCTATTAAAATACTACTTGAGTAAAAGTCTTAAAGTATCTGATATTTTCTGTACTTAAGTATCAAAAGTATTTTTCTGATATAAAATGTACTTAAGTATTGAAAGTAAAAGTACAAGTACATGCTTTTAATAAAAAAGCAAAGGGTCAGAATTTTGAGAATTATGAAGTTTATTCTTTTAAGTGCTGTGGTCACCGTGACCAAGGACCAGGAGTTGTGTTGATACAATAACTGGGTTGGCTGTGATCATCCATATATATTATGTTCAACATAATATATTGTACCTAAGTATACTTTTGCATCTACTATGAACTTATCATCATAATTCTCCAAAAAGCAATATGACACTATGAAGGACTTGTAACAGTGTGGTTATAAGTATGCTCATTCCGCCCGCCGTGGGTCTCTTGGTACCGGTCTGTGGGTCTCTTGGTACCGGTCTGTGGGTCTCTTGGTACCGGTCTGTGGGTCTCTTGGTACCGGTCTGTGGGTCTCTTGGTACCGGGCCACAGAAAGAATGAATGAAACATTTCAATTAAATAAAAAAAAATCAAGGCCGGAAAGATGTTTTATTGTGAAAAATGACCGCATACATCCGTCTGTGGTAACCTCAGACGGAATCTCTTGACACATGTCAAGATGTTACGTTACTCTAAAAATGAAACGTAAGTCTGTTACAACTCTGTCGGTGATCTGGAAACCAAGGCAGAGTATCCTGAGATCGCCAAAAAAGCATGAAAACCTGCTTCCATTCCAACATCCTGTCTTTGTGCAGCGGGTTATAAGTTAAGCAGTAGACTGGACTAAAGGTTTAGTTAGGAGTAGACTGGACATAACGAACACACGTCAGGTGTCGTTGTCTCCCGTCTCTCCGAGGTCGGACCCGGTCTGTGAAAATATTGTCTTCACGTAACCGGTCCGTGACGCATAAAGGTTTGGGAGCGCTGGACTAGAGGATGTAGAGGGAAAATGCAAAACATTGTGATTCGCAAAACCTGCTTGGTGGAGTCTGTGTTCCACCACAGTCCCCGATGTTTTTTTTCTTTTTCTAAAGATAGATTTGATTTTGTAGCGAGTAACGAAGGTTTCAGGAGAAATGTATCGGAGTAAAAGTATCAGTTTTCTTTGCAAAATGTAGTGAAGTAAAAGTAAAAGTAAACAGAAATATAAATAGTAAAGTAGAGTACAGATATCCCCAAAAACTACTTAAGTACAGTAACGAAGTATTTCTACTTCGTTACTATACACCACTGTATATATATATATATATATATATATATATATATATATATATATATATATATATATATATATAGACTTATGTATTATATAACGACTCCAGTACTCAAAGATGCTTTACATAGGACAGAGACAAACAGAACAAAACAAGGGAGAGCGTTCCAGAGGGGAACTGTATATTTCACAGCAATATACAATAGATATTCAAGAGGGAACTATTTTCTTACACTACCTATCAGCAGTGTATAATACATAATTACAACTACCAAAACCAAGATTTTTTATCAATAAAAATACAATCGTTCCAGAATTGTGTTTTTATTCAAATAACCACTATAGAAGACTATGGAAGCAAAAAGAGAGCATTTACAATGACTTATATATATATATATATATATATATATAGTGATTTTATAGCAGTTTATATTGTATTTTTATAGAACATAATACACAAAATACATCAAAAGCATGTTGTTTCGTATTCATTAAATAACAGTGGAATCATGTAAACAATCTGTAATTAAAAGGTTAAAGTTCAGAAATATATGAATATTTGGTAGCTATCACCACATTCTATTTAAGTGTTAAGATGTGTTGCACAACAGTCTGTATGTCTGAACCTACCAACCACTGACAGCAGCATATGATCCAGGAACAAGGCGAGAAAGACAATAACCAGGATCATCTTCTTCAGCTGGGCCTCCTGTCTCAGCCAGGCTAGTAAGTCTAGGGTTAGACAACAAACTGTATTTGTCCTTGTATTTCAGCTTAAAATTCCTATTCACTGTTAAAAACTGCTTAATCGGAAAGAGTCATTTTTATAAATATGTGGTGTAATAATGTCCAGTGTGAATAAAGGTCCAGAAAACTGCCAACTAATCATGATTTTTAGTTTTCTTTGGTATCCAGGTAATCCAGTGATAGCTTTCACTCAAATATTTCCATTATTTATTACATCTAACATCCACACGAAATTTCTGAATAGAGATTTCAACAGTCAAATATCGGTCAGGGTCAAAATATACAGTATATAATCCATATTTTAACACTTCAATCAATTTCCCATCACATTTTCACAAAAAGAATGGAAAGAAAAAAATCTTCAAGGGGAGAAATAATGTACTTTGAGTATTGAAAATACATCATAGACAACAATTTAAATAATAAAGCCTGGAAAGAAAAGTCAAAGAGAATATAGTAGCTCAAACTTACCCATATTTTAGTTTAGAGAACAGAGTTTAGCGTGTGACCAGTTGGGACAGTGTCTGCCAGCAAACATAGAAAAACTGAGATATGTAAAGGTTACACCTCATCCTGTTGCGTAGGCATGACAAAAGACATTGACATTAAAGCTTGACTGACTGGTTTCACTGTTTTAAAGATAGACTTAGGCTTTGACAATAATAATAACAAATACAATTATGATAACAATGACAAGATGTATAGAGCAGTGGAGCAATGATGAAACAAAAAACAGGCAATGTCATTCAGACATACGAGATTGGACGGGGATGAGGAGGTGAGGCATGGACTGTATAAAAGAAGTGGACGTAGTTATCATGACGTCACCTTTTTGGTTTGTGGACGACAGTTTGAAGGTGCCAGTTTGGCATTTTGGCCATAGCCGTGTTGGACTTTGGCCGTTGCCGTCTTAATTTTTTTAAACAAGTGAACGGAAGTGACCTGTTAATTACAAGGTTGGCCACCATAAGGCATACGCTGCGTTATGGTCTATTTTACATTATATGGGAACCAGTGGCGGGCCGTGGATTTTCAGTGGATCAGCTGTTTACCAGCTGGGCGCACTTCCGGGGGGAGTGTCCATTGATGGAAGTGGGCCAGGTGATTCGGGTTGCCGGCCCTCCAACACCCTCCCCCGTTCCAGGAGTGACGTACTGCGTTCTGGTAAGAATCTGGGGGGGTACACATCAAGCAATGGTGGATTCGGGCTGTACGCAGTTTATGATCCAACAGAGCCTGGTTTGGCCCGGGGCATTGGTGGAGGCATTGTGGGTGAAGGTTAGGTGTGTGCATGGGGACGTTCACGAGTATCCCATAGTGTCAGTGGAGATTAGATACGGGGGGGAAAAGCACGAACAGCATCCCATCATGCGCGTATTTATGTATACGATACCAGAGACAGCAGGCCTAGGTAGGAAATGCACGGCCCACCGCTGCTATATAATGAGGCACCATTGTCCTAAGGCACACGTGTAAAGAGATAATATGGCCCTAAAGCTGAAAAATGTTATGTTGATTTTGAAAATTCTTCATATCTCTTGTGAAAACAAACCTTTACTCATGTGGACGAACTGTTTTGGTGCTAGAAATTGTTTTACCAAAGGTCTTAGGTTCACAAAAGCAGTGAAATATATGAATAAAATGGTAGACACATGTAAGTAAATGTCTAAAACCAGATGTATTATTATATGGTGGGGATGATGTGCTGTGGCCGGTGGTGGTGATCTGGCAGAGACCGACTGGGAGGCTGCTGAAGCGATGCTGCATGTTGTCCTCTGGACCCTGGCAGCTGTGAATCCTCTGTAAAATAAATTACTACTCATGAGTATAAATTCACTGAAAGAAAGTAACGATCACACACCGACACGTAACAGAGCTCCAACACTGACTATGCTCAAGACACTGCATGGGCTACGTGATAACGTTGCTAAGCTAACAGAGATCCAGCTATGCTCATGGCATGAGCTAAAAATGCTAACGTAAACACTACGGTAGTAACGATTACGAGATCAGAGATCCAGCAACTAACGTTACCAACATAAACAAACTAACGAGGGCTACGGTAATAATGATTATGTACTGTGCCGTGCCGTCTTTCAGTATTACAGACACCTTAGACGACATCCAACACAGACTTTTGAGCTCCGTGCTAACGTTGCTAAGCTAACGTCAAACTATCGATAGTTACAGTCTTACAAACACGTAGCGGAGATCCAACACTACTAGTCGTACTAAGTCACGGCAAACAGGGTCATGAGATATGTGCGCTGTGCTCAGCGGCGACGCAAGTTTGTCCCGTCGAGACTCCAACGGCTCCCGAGTTCCACTTGAGCAGTCTCGAGTGCTTTTGCGTCCTCTGCCATTAATGGAGGTGCCGTTCGAGCAAATCAGCATGGACCTCATCGGGCCATTTCACCGGAGCGCACGCGGATATCGCTTTGTGTTAGTCCTTGTGGATTACGCAACACAATATCTGGAGGCGGTGCCGTTGCGCAACATTTCTGCAAAGAGTATCATGCAGGCACTGTTTCAGGTCATCTCCCGAGTCGGAAATCCCGAAAGAGATTCTGACTGACCAGTAAACTGTCACGTAAACTGAGAGAACTTTACGGGTTACTGGGCATCAAATCTATTCGGACCACCCACAGACCGACGGTCTGGTGGAGCGTCTGAATCACTGGGGGGGTCAGTGTGTTGCTCAAGGACACTTCAACATCCAAACTATGGGGAGAACCGTCTACCTTGTGGTTTCAGAACGACCACTCTCCATGAGCTACATGAGAACTTTACATAGTACAAAAGTACAAAGTACACGGACATAAAGTGTCAAATATTTGTTTTCCGTGTTATAGCATAGAAGTCAAATATACACTCCCATTCGCAAACATTTCACAGATAACTGACTGACTGTTGGTTAGTTTGGAGTTGACATAGCTAATAGAGTGTCATAATAGAAAGTTGAGGGCGGTTGTAGCTCAGGGGGATGAGTGGTCGTCCCGCAACCACAAGGTAGCCAGCTCGATCCCCAGTCCCCCCATAGCTCACACGTCGAAGTGTCCCTGAGCAAGACACTGAACCCTAAATTGCTTCCCGGGCGCCTCACAGGGCTGCCCAGGGCTTAAGACATTAAGGATGGGTTAAATGCAGAGGACACATTTCATGTATGTATGTACTATGACGAATAAAAAGGATATCGCTTTGTGTTAGTCCTTGTGGATTACGCAACACAATATCTGGAGGCGGTGCCGTTGCGCAACATTTCTGCAAAGAGTATCATGCAGGCACTGTTTCAGGTCATCTCCCGAGTCGGAATCCCGAAAGAGATTCTGACTGACCAGTAAACTGTCACGTAAACTGAGAGAACGTTACGGGTTACTGGGCATCAAATCTATTCGGACCACCCACAGACCGACGGTCTGGTGGAGCGTCTGAATCACTGGGGGGGTCAGTGTGTTGCTCAAGGACACTTCAACATCCAAACTATGGGGAGAACCGTCTACCTTGTAGTTTCAGAACGACCACTCTCCATGAGCTACATGAGAACTTTACATAGTACAAAAGTACAAAGTACACGGACATAAAGTGTCGTTACACCGTTAACAGGTTACACTTGCGCGACTCGCCGATTCTTGGCGTTTTGCCAAAAGCGGTTCTCCGTGAGGTCGGCCTGGTATTTGGCAAGTGATTGAAATGAGGAAGAAACTTGAACAAAATATCCAGCATAACTCCAAATGGAAATGAAGGCGCTTTTACTGAATCAAACTAGAAGTGTAATTAAAAGTCCACTTTTGCCCAGAAGGAGATAGAAATAGAAATCCTTTTTATTCGTCATAGTACATACATACATGAAATGTGTCCTCTGCATTTAACCCATCCTTAATGTCTTAAGCCCTGGGCAGCCCTGTGAGGCGCCCGGGAAGCAATTTAGGGTTCAGTGTCTTGCTCAGGGACACTTCGACGTGTGAGCTATGGGGGGACTGGGGATCGAGCTGGCTACCTTGTGGTTGCGGGACGACCACTCATCCCCCTGAGCTACAACCGCCCTCAACTTTCTATTATGACACTCTATTAGCTATGTCAACTCCAAACTAACCAACAGTCAGTCAGTTATCTGTGAAATGTTTGCGAATGGGAGTGTATATTTGACTTCTATGCTATAACACGGAAAACAAATATTTGATCACTGTAATTCTCTGTTGGAAGTGGACATAGCACTTAGAGTTCTTGAAATATATTTGTTTGTTGTGGTGGAAATTTATCATAAGTGCTTTATTCTTAAATGTGTAGCGGAACTCTGAAAGCAGTTCATCTTGACCCAGTCTAATCAGCGCCATCCGGGTGGAACAATAACAGGTGGATATCTGTAGTGTTTGGGATTCCTTTCGTTTGTTTTCGTTCTTTCCTCTCACTCTTGCGCCTCAGGGCCGCGACCAAGCGGCAGGCGCCAGATGGGTACCAAGGCCTGTCTCCTGTCTGCACACTGCGAGGACAGTGCGGGGACACTGCGAGGAGGAGCAGGGGGAGGGGTGAAAGGGCAAACGGGCAAACATTTCAATAATAATTGTTGATGTATAAAACTCGTGTTGAATTATTTTTCCGGGTCAGTCCTCCGAACCATCTGTGGTGACGAGCTCTGCCCATTCAATTGAATTATTCCAAGTTTCTGTTTAATAAATGCTGAAAGACATTTAAGTGTTTCACATCGCATTTGTTTTCTCTAAAGGAGATTGATAAGGTTAATTAATTTCCATTACAATCACTTTGAGCACCATCAGCCAAGTTCAATTCAGTTTATTTTGTATAGCCCAAAATCACAAACACAAATTTGCCTCGGAGGGCTTTACAATCTGTACAATCTGTACACATAACATCCCTGTCCCGGGACCTCACATTGGATCAGGAAAAATTCCACCAAATAAAGATAGTAAAAACCATTTCACAGGGAAAAAAGGGAAGAAACCTTGAGGGGGGGCTGGAGTAGGAGGATCCCTCTCCCCGGTTGGACAGAAGCAATAGATGCCATGTGTACAGAATGAACAACGTAACAGAGTTACAGCACATTACATGAATATGACAGAAATTATTCATATAACGAGTAGTAGGCATGGACCACAATCCAGATAACCACGATCCATGAACCAGAAGGAGTTAGAGAGGAGGAGGCATCAGCAGGGCCATGGCAGGGGGCAGGACCGGCTCCAGACAGCCACAATCAATGGAAACTTGAGGGAAGGAAACACAGAGGCTCCCGGAAAGCACTCCCTATGACGTCCCCCAGCAGTCTAGGCCTATAGCAGCATATAGGGGCTGGACCCGGGAAAACCTGAGCCAGTCCTAACTATAAGTGCTATCAAAGAGAAAAGTCTTAAGTCTACTCTTGAATGTGGTGACCGTGCCTGCCCCTCGGACTGAAAGTGGAAGCTGATTCCACAGAAGAGGAGCTTGATAACTGAAGGCTCTGGCTCCCATCCTACAAAAGACGAGTCCCATTGTATTTGCGATAAGGCAGATAGCTCTACGGCTAATACCTTAAAAACTATAGGCAACTCACAACAAAACTATGTACATTGACAAACAGCACTACAGGTAAGAGGAAGAATAAATATTTTCGATTTTGGAGTGAACAATCCAAGTTGCAACATATGGAGGCGCATCTGGGCCATGGTAAGATGTTTAATATGATCTGTGATGTTAATATCGTTTTGGCTTTTGACTCTTGTATCAGCATGGCATAATGTAGACAAAGCTAAAAACAAAGAAAAAGCTGCTGTCTATTGTGATCCAGCCTTATATTAACAACATGTGTTTATTCATTTCATTCTTTTGTCTTTTCCTGCTAGTCATCCCAGCACCAGCAACTACGAAGGGATCGGTTGTGCAGGTTTCATCCCCTGAGAAATGTGACATTGACATTTTAGACAATGGAAGGACCATCAGAGACTTCATAGACAATAAAATAAAAGAGCTTGGTTCAGCGGTGAGTATCAGAGACATCATGTCACTTTAGTTTTCTTCACTATGAGTCTGTGTAATTGTGTCCATGTATCGTGTGATAGTTGAGGTTTCTTTTAGCTAACTCTGCTCTATTCGCTCAGGACAATGACGAGCCGTTCTATGTGGCGAGTCTGGATGGTATTTTTGAAAAGCACCTCAGGTGGTATACTAACTTACCTCGAGTCAAGCCTTTCTATGCAGTGAAGTGCAACAACGATGCAGCAGTTTTGAGGATGATGAGTGCTCTGGGCATAAGTTTTGACTGTGCTAGCAAGGTACGATGAAGTATTTCAAAGAGAATCCAGCTCAGCCTTTTCTTCATTGTGGAGAAGCAGTTTCCTCATGTTAAACACGCTTTGGTTGAACACAGGTGGAGATCCAGCTGGTGCTGTCCCTCGGAGTGACACCTGATAAAATCATTTACGCACACACAACCAAACCACTGTCGCACATCAAATATGCCTGTACTCATGGAGTCGATACGATGACTTTTGATAGCGAGGATGAACTCCTAAAAATATCTCGTTGTCACGCCAAAGCCAGGTGAGTGAACACTACAGATATTTGTTGCTTCTATGTTTAGTGTATATTGTTGTTAGCTTACCGATAAATACTTTTGAATCACTTTTTCCAGATTGGTTCTCCGCATTGCAGTGGATGACTCTGCATCCAAGATAAGACTGAGTTTAAAGTTTGGCGCCAGACTGGAGTCAGCTGCTCAGCTGCTGGGACGTGCTAGAGAGCTGGGCTTGGAGGTCATTGGGGTCAGCTTTCATGTAGGCAGCGGGTGCACTCAAAGTTTGGCGTTCAAGCTGGCCATCGCAGACGCCCGACGTGTCTTTGACATGGGGGTAAGTCATCCTCATAGCAATAGAACGTGGTTGCAAACTCATAACATCTTCTTAAAAGGTGCCTTATAAGACAGTGGTACTGATGTGTTTTTCAGAAATTGTTGGGCCTCCAGATGAGTCTCTTGGATATTGGCGGAGGGTTCCCTGGGAGAGAGGACTGTCAAGCCGAATTTGAAGAGGTAAAGGAATTATTTTCTCGATACGTGTCTGTTTTGCCTTCAATTACATGGCTCCTACTTCATAGAAACACATGCAGAAACCTTACCTGTGTTACCTGTAATGCCAGTGATAATGGTTACTGTAGGTCACCTTGTACTTTAGTGTCAGTGTAATGTCTGGAATATTAATAGAGGTGTAATTCCTGTGAAATATACTATTAACCCAACGTGGTTTTCTTATAGTTTTCAGAAGTCATTAATGGAGCACTGGAGGAATTCTTCCCGCCTGACAGTGGGGTGCAGATCATTGCAGAACCAGGACGCTACTACGTGGATTCAGCCTTCACACTTGCAGCCAACGTCTTTGCCAAAAGAGTAATCACAGATGATATGGATGAACATAGCGGTAATGTATAAATATCACTTTTGAATGTTGAGTATTCCGTATTAACACATAGTTATAGAATGTGTGATTGTATTTGAATACATCTTGATTTAATAAAACAAAATGTAATGTGTAGGTGACAACTACCAGATGAGTCTGAAGGCTCCAAATGGCAATGCACCACTACAACAAGAAGCATCTTCGGGAAACATCCATGCTGAGCCTTTGAGTGAGCACAATGACTTGCAGGTTTATGAAGACTAATGTTGTGCAGACCCACAGATACCTGGTTGCATGTGGTGGAGGGACCGATTAGAAAGCACCATTTTGTATTGTAATTTTCCTATTATTTCCCATTTTAATACCTTTGATTACTTTGCGTGTATTTTTTTTTCAGATGGTGAGGACAGCAGCCCTGACAGAATAATGATGTACTACCTTAATGATGGAGTGTATGGTTCCCTGAGTTGCCTTATCAATGATGCTGCTCACACCAATATTGAACCATACCTTACCAGGGTAAATATCAACCCCATCATGAAATAAAAACATCAATATTGGACGATTTTTCAAAACAGTAGATTAGGATGTTTATGTCCAATGCCAATGATTAAAAAATCCTTGCGTTCCACAGTATCTGAGCATGGCGACTACCGAAGAGTACAAGCTGAAGATTGTGGTGAAAATAATCTGTGGTTAAGGATTGCGTTAGGCAAGGAACACACTTTGTGATGGCGAGGGAAAGATCGTGGTTTTGGTTGATAGAAAGACGAATGTTAATTGTAGGTCGGTGACATAACGCAGTCAGACTGTGACCTCCACATGCTTATTGTCCACCTAAAGAGGACACTATTTCATTCCATGCATTAGCACTGAGCACTGGCGTTGGACATAAATCTTGAGGTGTAAAATTGTTCCACTTCTTAAATACAATCTTTGGTCGAATAACATTCTGAAGGCTGTCACTCACCAACCTGACCTGAGAAAACTGCAAAACGAGGTGTCAGACATGAGATTTAAAGGAACAGATAACCAGTGACGTGGATTTCATATTTCAATGTTTGTGTTGTTCACAGGTTGTTGAGAGCAGCGAGCAGAGATTCCGGTCTGTTCTCTGGGGTCCAACCTGCGACAGCATTGACAAAGTAACCGACAGCTGCTGGATCCCTGAGCTGAATGTGGGGGACTGGCTTCTCATCGACAACATGGGCGCTTACTCCATTTGTTTATCCACAGACTTTAACGGCTTTGAAAGAGCTCCCATTTACCCTGTTGTGTCAACCAAGACATGGCACACCTTAAACCTTTCTGATACCTACAACATCCGCCAATGATCCGGGAACACGTCCATTCAACAGTGGCTCACTACGGACATGAAAAAACAACTATGAAAGCACTATATAAATCCCATCTACTAATCACAAATTAAGAATATGGTGAATCTGGTCCAAAACACATTCACATACCCATATCAATCATTTTGTCATGGACAAAGATATTTAGTCTCTTTCTCAACAATACATTTTATTTGATGGGAAAAGTATTTGGATAATAATGAAATTATGCAATAATGTCCACCCTGCAATGGAAGGCTTGCTGACAGAGTAGACAATGACAGAGTTGACATTTTTGGCTAATGTTAGCATTTAATGAGCATGTACATGATGGACCTTCAGTTAGCAACATGATTCAGTTAGCAAAGGTGACTGTGTACTGTTTAACAAATAGATTTCAAATTTCTGAAAGGTTTTTATATTAATTGATATTTCACTATGACAGAGTGGACATGATAAGCTTGACAACAGAACACTTCAAACATAATATGATGAAAATTACGAAATATAAATTTAAATATTTAATCCGCAACATTCCACTGTTTCAGCCTCCAGTGAGGAAAGACACATTGGTGTTACTAATGTCACTGAAAATATCAGAGGTTTTATTAAAGAGAAAGTCAACTTTTGCAACATCTCTGCATAGCCACACACTTTAATTGTACCTGTCCAGAATCAACACACAAGTGTAGTTGTTGTTACATTTGTCATCTCATGGGCACAAGCACAGCCTTTCCTTTTCATATTTCTATGAACACTTTTAATTATGACTTGGGTTGAAGTAGCTGGTAATTGTTACACTCTGATTTCTCAAATATTCTTTTTTATTTGCCTTACACTGTATGAAAGGTAAACAATTATAATAAATGAGAATATAAATAAACCGCAAGTGTTGTTCATGTTTATTGCGCTCACTGATTAAGATTAAGACTGAAAGAAAACAACAAATAGCATACATCTGGTTGAATGTCAGCTAGCACTGAGATAAACAATACATAGAAAGGAACTTTGTCACCCCTGCTCAAAGTGCGTTGTAAATGAACTATTGGAGATTTTCCTTTTTTGGTTTGTAGAGTGTATTTTCAGTAATACTGATATCTTGTTACTGTGTGCGTTGGCGCGTACACCAGAGAGCAGAAAGTTGTAAACGTGGCACCAGCCGTTGACAAGTTGTCAGTTTGGTGAGTCCAGGGTAATAGTAACAGGGACATTGGTGCCGCTGGTAAAACCTTTCAAGGTGGTAATCTGATGCACATACATTGTACATGTATAGCAAGCTCGTCACTGGTCCAGAGCGCGCCACCTCAGTTGTAAGTAGACCAATCCAGGGCCCTGTTTCTCGTACCTGGCTTACTGAGTTAGCGGGCTAATTGTCAGGATAAGATGACGTAGGTCTGGCTTATTCAGTTTCTCGAAGCAAGCTTAGATAAATCACCATAGCAACACAGCCAAAAATGTAAACCTGCTCCCGGGCAGGCTTACTGAAATTCACTGGATAAGCTGGCCACTCCCACCGGACAAAAAAGGCAGCTCACTTCCTCATTGATGAAGGAGCGATATTAGTTATATTAGTTTTATTGGGAGAGAGTTCTTTCAGATCGCCAAGATCCGTTCTCACATCATCATGACTTCCTGTACGAGCTCACATCAGGATGACTTCCTGTACGCGGCGCTATAGATTCTGCCGACAATGAATCATTTATTTACGAGAGCTTCTCGAGCCGCGGACACTGATCACCACAGGCGCAGCCGATCGCCCGTCTCACAGACAGAGACTCTCACCCGCTGCATGCCGCGCTGTTCTTAAGTTTATTTAGCGCTTAAGTAACTTATGGATGTGTTGAAAGCTCTCATAATTATATGACAGTGTTATTAGTACACCATACATATCATTATTGTAGAACATGATTAAGGTGGACTCATGATAAGAATACAGAGAATCACACACAATTTATTTTCACTGCTTCAATTGATTGAATTTCTGATTATGAATAATACATATATACTGATCCGCCCATACACATATTCAAACTCCTAGTTATATGGTAATCTATACATACATGTATATACACTTAAACATGATACATACGTACATATATCCTCATAAGTATATAGTAATGTGTATACTACTGGCAGCAGATACATTTAAATAAATATAATCTAATTGATTTGGGTGATGAAGGACTTAGATTTAGTCGATACATTTTCTCAACACTGACACATTTAACTTGTCTGATATATTTGCGACGTTGTGTCTCGCAGCGGGGGCGGTGTTAAGCTGCATTCACACCGAAAACGTTGCAAATGCGTTGCGAATATTCACAACGTGTTTGCTGTGAATGATTAAGGTATTGACTTCCTCATATGTCTTCATGATCATCTCCTGCTTCTCAGTGGAGAAATAAAAAGAGGTTCCTCTGAGTTTATTTGCTATTGTACTGTTAGAAGATCGTGGTGTCAGTGCTCGATTATTATCCCTTCTGAAGAAGAGCGGGCACGCGCATTTATCCAGATGACTAACGTCTGGTTAGAATTAATGAGACCGTTTCAGCACGGATCAGCCGTGAAGAAACCCAGATAGCCTGATGTCAATCATCTCGCTAATTTAAGATGGAGATTAGGACATTTGCTTGACTTTGTTTAGCCAGGTACAAGAAACAGGGCCGTGGTGATAACGAGATACTCATAATCAATCATTTGTACCAGCAAACTGAGAAACATGCCACCACTCGTGCTACTGATGTGCATCGGCTAACATCAACGTGGGACACATGTTTACGCCGTAGGAGGAGGACCCGGTCTAGGAGGAGGACCCGGTGTGTCCCACCAAAGTCTCAGTCCCATCACCTGGCCAGAGTTATTTCTGACCGGGCACCGTGGTAGGACACACCGGGTCCTCCTCCTAGAGCGTAAACACGTGTCTCACGTAAAAATATTTTTTTTTTTTTAAAAGCGAGCTAACGGGCTAGCGAGCTAGCCACAACTAGCATAATCAATAATATGTAGCTATGTACTCGCTTCGACTTTTTCCACTCTTGAGGCTTCCGTGATCGTGGGAGGTTTCTTAAAACGCATCACACGTCTTAAGCAGAGATGTATGCACATCTTAATACCCAGCATGCCCCAAACCTATGGTGTTTAGACATGAAAGTTATAACTCTTACATTTTTTAACCGAACGACACAGTTTTTTTATTAAAACTCCATGGTAATTCCCCAAGGCTTTGATTTATTGTCTTACAACTCTCTAGGTTGTTGTTTAGGCCTTGAAGCATGCATCTGGAAAGACTCGGGGCATTTTGGGGAAATCTTGCTCATATCATGCTGGATGTTCATAGTTATGATCAAAATATGTTATAAAAGTTTTTTTTTAATATATTTTTTTCACAAATAAATTCTGAAAAAAATGATATCAAATAACACAAGTATTATAACTAATTTGGGGTTCATACGACTACTTGAACACACCTCACTAAGGCCTCAGAAGGGCTTCTCACCCCCCTAGGGGGGACTCAGGACTCAAAAGGTTTTAACTAACGAGTAGTAACTACTGAATTAACGGGTAGTAACTACTGAATTCATCATGACATGTATAAATGCTTTGTAAAGCATAGATAGTCTACACTTTAGATTAGGTCACAGAACATGCTTAACTAATACTTAACGAACGGTTAGTTACTACTGAATTAACGAGTAGTAACTACCTGAATTCATCATGAATTGCAGGATTGTTTTATCATTTACTAACACTTTGCAAATTATCTTATTAATCATCTATAAGTCCTGAATACTTCATTTACAAATGGGGAATACATCATTTATAAAATATGAAACCCAAGCTTATTAATCAAGAATGAAACATTTATAACTGTGTTTATGAATGAGTTACTAATGAGTGTTCATGTTGGAATAATGCTTTATAAATGATGAATTCAGTGTTTATTCATGCTTTACTAATGCTAAATAGTGTGTACTTATTATAAAGTGCTACTAAAATTACTACTTCTCTCTTGAATCCCTCAATAAACATTGTAAACATGAGGTTATGGTCTTAATCTCTAGTTTCGGACATTTGTTGCCCAATAGTAGTAGCAAAGATTAGGAAGAGCAAGCCCTCCCTGTAGTTTAGGCCTCTGTAGGAGCTCCATACGCATTCTAGGGTTCTTGCCATTCCATATAAATGAGGTGAAAGCTTTGTCAATACATTTAAAATAATGCGCCAGGCGCCTTCCCACTTTGCATTGCCATTATTGCTTTAATAATTTCAAAATGTTGTAATGGAAGTTCAGTCTTTGACTTATGTATCATGTTTATAGAAGGGGCCTGGAGGTTATTAAAAAAAAGTTCCATGTCAGTTCTATCATTTGTCATTTCTGACGTATACAGGTTTGAGTAGAATGAGGTAAATGTTAAGTCACCATTCACTTTCCTTATTTGTGGAATTTGTTGGGTAGCAGTTTGACATTTAAGTTGGTGTGCCAAAAGGCGGCCAGCTTTTTCTCCATGCTCATAAATGTATCCACGTGATTTTAACAAAAAAATGTCAGTCTTTCCAGTTGATAACAAATTGTATTGAGTTTGCAGGTCTAGCTTCTTTTTATAGAGTTCAGGGGGGTGGTGATATAGAGTACTGAGCATCCACTGTGTTTATTGATTTAATAAACTGCTCCTGTTCATTCCTCCTCATCTTGTTGGTTCTAGATGAATATGATATAATCTCACCTCTGATCACAGCCTTCAATGTTTCCCAAAGCAAGGAAGGGGAGACGTTATCTTTTTTATTAGATTCTAAAAAGTCATCGATTTTTTTGTTTATCAATTCACAGAAAGAAGCGTCGGCCAGCAAGGTTTTGTCTAATTTCCAAGAAGGACGTTCCAAATTATTAAAAGCGCATGTGAGGTCTAGTATCACTGGGGCGTGATCAGATTCAACTATAGTTGAATATTGAGCTCTACTGACATAGGAAAGAAGGGTTCGATCAACAAAGAAGTAGTCTATTCTGCTGGAACATATCCCCCACCCAATTTTTCTTAAGTCTGACTTGATCTTTTAACCATCCTGTTGTCCTTGGGTTCAAAATGACCCGCGTACGAGTGTATATATATGTATGTATGTATGTATGTATGTACGCAGCCCGTTGTCCTGGGGTCAAAATGACCCAGTGGGTTTTACTACATGATCCCGTTTCCTCGGGTCACAGTGACCCACGTGGACCTACACATCCTCCTGAGTCCTGAGCCGCAGTGGATAATAAAAGTCAACAACCTGGACTTCATACCTGTCATGTATGTCTGGAGGTTATATTGTACTTGAGCTAGTTGACTTTACTTTCAAAGATATGACTTGACTCTGATGTGTGTTGGGTGGACACACGGTGCTCGAGATTGATGGGGCTACACGACGAGGCTTCTCGAGCCAGAGTCACTCTGAGCCACGTGTATGTGTAGGTATCCTTCCCGTTGTCCTCGGGTCGAAATGACCCTGTGTGTATTTCCACATGCTCCCGTTGTCCTCGGGTCAGAGTGACCCGCACACAAGTCTGTACCTCGCCAATCCTCCCGTTGTCTTCGGGGTGAGATGAGAAATGTTTTGACTCTGATCTCGGTGCTCGAGATTGAGGGGGGCTCCACCATGAAGCTTTTCGAGCCCGTGTTGGCCACCACGACGAGGCTCCTCAAGCCCACGGTCGCTCTGGACTCCCTGATGTATGTTCCCGAGCCCACGGTGGCTCAGGACTCCCTGCTAATATAAGTCAACAACCTGGACTTTATACCTGCCATGTAGGTCTGGAGGTTATATTGTACTCGAGCTAGTTGACTAACAAAGACATGTTTGGTCTCTGATGTGTGTTGGGTGGATACATGGCTCGAGATTGAGGCGCGACAAGTCAACGACCTCGACCTCATACACATCATGCAGGTGGTAGGTGTGAAGGTTATATCGTCGTTGACTTTACTTTCAGAAATATGTTTTGACTCTGATGTGTGTTGGGTGTCTGATGTGAGATCGAGGTGGCAACCACGATGAGGCTTCTCGAGCACACGATGGCTCAGGACTCCACGATGAAAGTTCTTGAGCCCACGGTTGCTCACGACTCCACAATGAAAGTTATCGAGCCAACAGTGGCTTTCCGAGCCCGGTTCACTCAGACCCACGCGTATGTGTAGATAGCCTTCCTGTTGTCGTCAGGTCTGGAGGTACGCGAGCTGGTTGGCTTACTTTCACAAACATGATTTGACTCTGATGTGTGTTGAGTGGACACAGTCTTCGAGCCTGAGGTTGCAACCACGATGACGCTCCTCGAGCCCGAGGTGAATCAGGACTCCCTGATAATACAAGTCAAAAACCTGGTCTTCAGACCCGTAATATAGGTCTGGAGCTACGTGAGCTGGTGGGCTTTACTTTTAACACACATGTTTTGACTCTTATGTGTTTTGGGTGGACACAGTGCTCGAACACGAGGTGGCAACCACGATGAGGTTCCTCGAGCACACGGTAGCTCACGACTCCCTGATGAAAGTTACAGAGCCCACGGTGGAGGTACGCAAGCTGGTTTGCATACTTACACTAATACGTTTACACACTGATGTGTGTTGGGTGGACACACTGTGCTCGAGCCCGAGGTGGAAAGTGGCTCAGGATTCCCTGATGAAAGTTAGCGAGTCCAACGTGGCTCAGGACTCTCTGATAATACGAGTCAGCAACCAGTACTTCGTACCCGTCATGTCGATCTGGATGTTATATTGTACGTGAGCTGCATGGCTTTATTTTCACAAACATGTTTTGACTCTGATCTGTGTTGGGTGGACACACTGCTCGAGCCTGAGTTGGCCACAACCATGAGGCTCCCCGAGTCCGAGGTGGCTAAAACTCCCCTGATGAAAGTTCTCGAGTCCACGGTGGCTCACTCTCCCCTGATGAAACTTACAGAGTCCACGGCGGCTCCAGACTCTCTGATAATACGAGTCAGCAACCTGTACTTCGTACCCGTCATGTCGGTCTGTAGGTGTGTGAGCTGCATGGCTCTGAATTCACAAATATATTTTGACTCTGATCTGTGTTGGGTGGACACACTGTACTCGAGTCCGAGTTGGCCAGAACAATGAGGCTCCCCGAGTCCACGGTCACTCACCCTCCCCTGATGAAACTTACAGAGTCCACGGTGGCTCAAGACTCTCTGATAATACGAGTCAGCAACCGATACTTTGTACCCGTCATGTCGGTCTGGAGGTGTGTGAGCTGCATGGCTTTATTTTCACAAATATGTTTTGACTCAAACAGGGGTTTAAATAAACTGTGACAACACCAGTGTGCTGGATCAGCACACTTTGTGTAATAGTCTTAACCAAATTGAGTACTTTTCCATTACCTTATGTATTGTGTTATTGTGCCTTTTACATTCCAGCTAATGAAACGTACATCATCCTTTCTTACATTAGTTCTTCTTTCCATGTTCAATCAATAAAGGAGTAATTTTGAATCAGAAATTGTTGCAACTCTGTACACAGCTCCATGGGTGACCTCTCCAACGAGAGCAAAAGACAATATGAGGTGCAAACATCTCTGGGTGTACCATCCCATAACCCTATCCCATTCACAAACAAAACACACACTAAGCCTATGCTTGTTCCTCTCTCTGAGGCAAGCTGCAGGCCAAACACTATTACTATAGACTTCTGGTAGCACATCCTCTTGATACTTCTAGCCAAGAGGGCTCCCAGTGATTAAGTCGTAGAATATAACAAGTTTAACACCAAGGATAAACCATCACTAATAATAATAATAATAAAACAGGGCAACGTGGAGAGAAAAATAAATAAATAAATAAAACCTTTCTTACAAAGAATAGTCCAGCAATAACATTACTGAGAGTACCTTGAGTCCTCGGGCTGTTACCAAGGCGATGGTTCACGCTCTCAGGCCATCTCCAAGTGAAGCAGAGCAAGTGTTTTACTCTTTGTCAATATTCTGGTCGTAAAACTTCTGGGCATCGACAGGTGAATCAAAGGTGAGCACGTCGTCCCCGTGTGTCACACGTAGTCGGGCGGGGTAGATCGGCACAGAGAAGACCTCGGGAACCATCGCATCAGCAACTCCGACGTAAACTTGACCGGGTCTTGACTGTCCTCGCTGCCTTCTGGTATGTTCAACACACGGACATTGGCTCTCTGCGATCGGTTCTCGAGATCTTCGAGCTGGGCCGAAAGTGATTGGTTCTCTGTTTGGAGTGTTTTCACTGTGGACTCAGTTACGTTGATCCGTTCAAAGTTTTCGCCCGCTACGGATTCCACCAAGGAGAGGCGCGTCTGAAAAGTATTCACTGTTGTCTGCAGTGAGTCCAGTGAGGCTTGAAGCAGCTTGGTAGAGTCTTGAATCAGGAGAGAGACGTCGTCCCTCAGTGTAGTTGTCTACTTTGCAAACTCTGCAGATAGCTGGTCCATCGAGATTAGGGCAGAGGTTGCATTTTCTTCGGGCAAGTGCGCCGCAGCCGGAGGGTTGTTAGCTGAAAATGCTGCTAGCTTACCTGCTGCGCTCGTGGCAGCACGTGTAGCTGCAGTTTGCGTGTCGGCACCTTTTTTTATTGCTCTTGTTCATTCTGGAAGAAGCGTTTAAGTTTAATCTTGCAGTATGGTTTTTGTCGAAATTCTTGTTGTTACAAAAAGTCCCAGTCTACAAAAAAGTAGACTGGGACAGGGGTGTCCAAACTAATGCTACTAATGTTTTTTTATTGGCCCGTATCTTCTGTGTGAAGCTCCGTCTCTTTGAGACACAACTACACAACATCAATGCTGCGCTCTTCCCCACGCTGTCTGACAAAGTAACTTTTCCAGAGGTCAACCTTTCTGCTAAAATGAGGAAATATGTGTCTGTCATCACATCTCATGACAGAATTCAGTCAGCGCTTCCAAGATCTTTCTGCATTAAGAAAGAAATCAAGCTGTTCTGGAAGTGGAAGAGAGTCTGCAATTAGAACTGATGGAGATGCAGTCTGAGGATTCTCTGAAGAATCAGCATCAGCTTCTCTCCCTACCCGACCTTGGAAAAGGCCAAGTTTCCTCTGATGCGATTTTTTTAAATATAAAAAAAATAAATCTGTTTGGTATACAGAAAATAAAATAGTGGAATCAACAGTGGAATCATGTAAACAAGCTTTAATTAAAAGCTTAAAGTTCAGAAATATATGAATATTTGGTAGCTATCACCACATTCTATTTAAGTGTTAAGATGTGTTGCACAACAGTCTGTATGTCTGAACCTACCAACCACTGACAGCAGCATATGATCCAGGAACAAGGCGAGAAAGACAATAACCTATCACGACCGGGTGTGGTGTGCGGAGACTCAGGTGCAGAGGAAGGAGACCGGAGGCAGGTTTAGAGAGCAAAATCCAAAACGTCCTTTACTTAGGAAAAAACTAACTCAAAACAAAGAACCGGCAAGACTTACAAAAAGGCAAGGAGTGACGAGCGACATGGACACACATGATACAAAGACAAACCGACAGGGGACAAGGGAAAGCGGGGTAGTATATATAGGGGAGGGGAAACACAGGTGAAGGGAATCATACTAATGGGAGTGGCTGAGGGCAGGTGCAGGGGATCACAATCAAAGACAAACACACAATTAACTAACCGGCCCTTACATAACCAGGATCATCTGGTTACACCTCATCCTGTTGGGTAGGCATGACAAAAAACATTGGCACTAAAGCTTGACTGACTGGTTTCACTGTCAACGCCAGTTGTGCCACCGTCCAACAGAGCACCGGGAGCGCCACGGGGCTTCCCCTTACCTCCGCCCTTCCGTCTTTTCAACTGTGGATTCGCGGCTACGAGGTAATTCAAGAAGCCTGGTACATGGACAGTGGTGTGGATTTGTGTTAGCAGCTGAGCTACCCACGAGACTACCGCCAGAACTGTTCCTTGTTTGGGATAATCTGCCTCGGGAAACTCAGAGCTCCTATGCTGAAACAAAGAGGCCTTTGCAAACAGCTTTTGGCCAAAAGAATATAAAAGCATCATTTCAAGCATTCCCTAATGCCCGTCAAAGATTGCCGAATGAAGCAATGGAAGTTTATGCTGCAGATGTTTGCAGGCTGGTCAAAGAAGCTTTTCCTGAGTTTGAGCATAAAGCTTCAGAGTATATGAAAATGTCTCGCTTCATTGCTGCTCTGGATCAAGAGCTTCAAGTCAAGTGTCATGAAAGAGGAGTGAAAACTTTCACCGAAGCTTGTGAAGTTGCATCCCAGGCTGAGCGGGCTCGCCAAGCAGCGAGATTGGTAATGCCAGTGTTCCCAGCTAATGTCCCGATCAGAGATGTTGGCCCAACACAGTCAGTAAATTCAGTACGTGAAAATGACCCTGAACTCAGAAAAGCTGTCCAGAATCTGACTACTACTGTAAAATATTTAAGTAATGATCTGGGTGCTCTGAAACTGAAGCTGGATGAACAAAGTAGGGGGCACCACCTGGAAAGGAACATGCAGGCGCGTCCTCGTAGATCTCCCTCACCTCATGGAAGGAGCCCAGATAGACCCACAATGTATGGAGCTCAGGCTGTGGCCATTCCCCATCCAGATATTCACATTCCCATAATTTTTATCCGGAACGCTGCCCTCATGTATACTTTACCCTGTGTATGTTGACACATTGTACCCATCCTTTGTAATTAAGAAGCAGTGTGCTGCTGTGAAGCACTGGGGCTTCAGTGTCTTGCTCAAAGACACTTCCACATGCAACCGGCTACCTTGTGGTTTCAGGATGACCACTCTCTCCATGAGCTACATGAGAACTTTACGTAGTACAAAAGTACAAAGTACACGGGCATAAAGCGTAGTTACACCGTTAAGAGGTTACGCATGCGCGACTTGCCGATTCTTGGCGTTTTGCCAAAAGCCGATCTCCGCAAGGTCGGCTTTTCTGCTGTTGCGTCTCTCAAAACAGAAAACCGATTTAAGCTCAACATTGAGCATGAATTGAGAGCGTCCGTATCCAATCTACAACCCCGTTTTAAAAGGATTTGTAGAGGAAAGCAGGCTCTGATACAACGTGATGGCTCACGCATATCTGCACTCATTTTGTTTTGGATGTTATTATCTTAAAAATATATTCAGTGCAAAACAGGTTAATTGCAGCACCAATAGGCATTTTTTTTGTATTTGGCAAAAAAAGTTTGACAACCACTGAGTTAACTCAACAACTGAACCAGAAAAACAAACACTGTGAACATGACTGTCGAGTTGTTCGTTTGTTTTGCCTCCTGGATGTTTGCAGAATATGTAAAAGAGAGAAGAAAGTTTCTGTTTTCACACTTAAGGCCATAATCTCTCTGGTGTCTGCGGAGGCAGTCGTGAGTTTGTTTCACTGGCACGGCTGTCTGACCCCAGATGAAATCTGTTGCTGACAATAATGGGGGTTTTTCGATAATATGCTCTTTGGGATTATAATACATTTGAAGTAATTTGATTGAATTAAGGGTGATTTATTGAATTTAATAAATCTGGGGTCAAAAAGATCCCGCAGCACAAAGTGGTGCAATGGGGCAACTTGTCCCCCATACTGCTTTCAAAACATCTTTGATCTTGGATGTTTGATGTGTGGGGTCAACCAACGGTTATGACAACAACAACAACAACAACAACAAACAGGTCTTTTCTCACAGGTGT
The DNA here is from genome assembly GCA_038501785.1 of Myoxocephalus aenaeus. Lineage (NCBI taxonomy): Eukaryota > Metazoa > Chordata > Actinopteri > Perciformes > Cottidae > Myoxocephalus > Myoxocephalus aenaeus. Next base: position 173,838 of record JBAMJR010000188.1, read on the forward strand.
TGGGCCTTTCCCATTTTAGAGAGAGACAGGCAGCACCATGAGGAGGCAGAGGCGCTTTACTGCACAGGAGGCTTGTGAGCTAACTTTTAACCATGTTGTGGAAAAGAATGAGCAGGAGGACAATGCTGAACATGATGAGGAGGATGCAGGGTCAGAAGAGAAGGAAACTAATGATGAGGTGATGGATCCAACATACAGACCACATGCTACTTCTTCCTCTGAAGACGCCCCACATCACCAAAGTGAAGGAACATGGTGATGAGGTAGAATCTGAAGAAGTATCAGAAGTGAAGGACTGCACTTATTATGATGAAGAGGAAGAATCAACTGATGTGGAAGAATAGGAGGAAGAGGACCCAGCTAGCTAGCTGCGATAGAAGAATATTTCCAGTCAAAGGATGAAACATTGATCTGGTCTTCCATCCCTCCCAGTGACGGACGACTGTTGTTGTCGTTGATTGTTGATTGTCTCGTCTAATGTCTAATGTTATGCACCTTCCGCCAAGAAAAATTCCTCGTTTGTGTAAACATTCCTGGTAAATAAACGGTTTCTGATTCTGATGTTGACAGCAAAGAGAGCAGAGAGAGCGAGACATGCCACCATGGACCAACCACATGTTCAAGGTCTCATATTGATGACATGAAGTCCTCTCTTGACCCGTTTCTGCCCTATTGAAGAGGTGGTGCTGAGCATGACAAACAAGGAGGGGCAACATGAAAGATGGATCCAATGACCTGCAGGCATATGTTGGTTGGTTGTTTCTCGTTGGCGTGTACCGATCGAGTAAAGAAGCTACAGCTAGTTTATGGCATGCCGAGTGCTACTATAACACTGAAGATGTTTCATGACATCTCAAGAGTGATTTGATGATAAAGACACAAGAGAAGGTCGCCGTGCATGAGGACAAACGTGCTCCCACTGGAGACGTTCGACAAGCGGGTGTCTCTCCTGCCGTGGATGGACGATCCAGGCACTGATGTGACTGGATGAGCAGCTGGTCCCCTTCAGAGGTGGCTGTCCATTCAAACAGTACATCCTGAGTAAACCAGGGAAATATGGGATACAAAATATGGGCAGCATGCGATGCCAGGTCCAGCTATGCATGGAACAGTAGCTAAGACAACTGTCACTTTAAGTAAACATTCCTGCAAAGATAACAGATTCAACGTAACATCAAAGTAAACAGCCATCTATTGTGATTATAGGGGTAATTAGGGATGACTTTTTCAGGATGCATCTCAAAAAGTCTGCACAATCTGCAGTCTCGGCATATTTCAGCCTCCTTTCTCAACACATCGAGAGATGTAGAACTTAAGAACTATGTAGAATGTAATATATCAAAGTTTTTTACATTATTTTCCCTTCGAAACCGATTATGTGCAGGAAGACAAGGTGAGGGAGAAAAAAGACATTTGATACTCAAATGTTTAGTCTGGTGCTCAGGGTGGAGGTATTTGAATGTGAGGGGTGTGTTTGAATCAAACATTCAAACGTGTGTTGCTGCCAGGTGTATCTGGTAGATTGAAGTGTTAAATAAAATGACAAAAAACAACAATAAACATGTTCTTAACACATTATTAAAAGAAATGACCAGTTCATGCACACTCCCTTTCGGGAGGCCTTATTCCACACACCTGTGCCGAGGTGAACTCATTTCATGCAAAACTAATGAGGACAGAGGATTTCCAAGCAATAAAAACACAGAACCCTACTTAACTTTAACCTTGTTCTCTTCTCTACAAGGAAATCAAGTCACGAGCTAAGATTCCCTGATTATAAAAACAAAGCAAGAAGCTTTTTGCATATCAAAGCATCTCAGCTTCCTCAAGAAGAATGACCTTGACTGAGCCTTCGTGAATCAGTGTTTCTTTTTACAGTTTAATTTCCAGGTAGACCCTTTTCTTCCTTCTGAAATCAATAACTAACTATTTGGTCTTTCCAACATTTAATACAAAATTAAAAAAAACACATCAGCAAATGATTCAACCTCTCATTTCTGGGTCAGGTTATTGTCTTGGGCAAGTTGACCAACTTGGGGAAGTCTCTCCGCCAACTTTTGGATTTTACAGGAGTCAGTGGTATAAAGTGAGGATAAAAAGGGGGATAAAATCGTTCTCTGCTGGACTCCACTTTTACTCAAGATATAGACAGTTTAAAAAAATGTTTTATCAAGCCTGACAAACTGAGGTTGAGACAAATGTGAAATCTAAGACCCAAGCGTTTGCTGTATTGTGCTGTTTGAAAGTAATTCATCTTTTAGCTAAAGGTGTGGTTGTATTAAAAGCACTGGAAATGTTGAGAAAAAAACACCATCCAAAAAGAGCTAGCCGTTGTTTCAAGAACAAAATTTGGGAAAGACACAATTGTCCCCACCATTACCAAAAAAAATATCTTGCACAATATATTTGAAAACGTGTTTGTATTATTATCTATACTATGTTCGTCGGCCAGAAGAGAGAAAAAAAAAACATTTCCATGTTTTCCAATGCGCCTTCGAACCTGCGAGACAAGATGCTGTCATTTAATTGGCTGAAGTGGCGAGTCAGAAACACGACGTGGTTCTTGACATGCAGAAAGAGATGCAGTGCAGGTTGAGGACGCGGGGTCGGCAACCTGCGACTCCGGAGCCGCAAACTTCACTCCTGCTGCTGGTTCTGTGGCAGCTTGTGAGATACTGAGGCGTCCGCTAGTAAAAACTGATCCGTCCTCCTCCGTTTGCGGTGATCTAAAAGTCTGTAGTGAGGACGCTTAGTGTAAACGTAGCAAAAGATATGCGTTTAAAATATAAACCTCACGTGGGAATTGAACCTGCTACCTTGCAGTCCAAGGACAAGCACCCTACCAGATTAGCCACAAATATTGATAGGATATAAATTTCTTCTTCTATAAGAGTTTGATAGTTATAACAGGTAAAATAGCAATACAATGTCAATAATTGTCTTTATTCTTGTTCTATGATTTCATAAATACAACAAACTATAGTTTTTGTATATATAATATGACTATATATACACAACTTTATAAGCTGTGATATCAAATAGCTTTTGCGGCTCCAGACACATTTTTTGGGTGGAAAAGGGGGGGGTCCCTACCAATGCTGAGACCAAACCTACGCCCTTGTTCAAGATGGTTTTAAATACTGTGAAGCATAAAAAAGTACCGTGTCATTTACTTCCACCTTCCTGTATGCAAATTACAAGTGATCTTGAGACCTGTCTAGAACCTATTCAAAACAGTTCATTATGTGTGACGTCAGGGCCGTAGGGCTCAGGTTGATGAGGCTACTATCCCGCACAAGACAAGATTGTTTTCAACATTACTGGAGTTTTTGATGAAAGAAAAGAGAAAGAAACAGAAACTGTCTTTTCTTTCATCAAAAACTCCAGTAATGTTGAAAACAATCTTGTTTGTGCACAAACAGTGAGCACAGCATTTCCGGCTGTGTGATCGGACACCATCGGGGCCTGCTGCCTTGTTAGCCTAGAGGCGCTTTAACTGCTGTCGGACCTCTTCAACAAGAACATAAGAGTAGCTGGGCCTCAGGTCCTCAGGACTTTGTGAAAACAAATATGTTCAGGTGCCTACCACAATGATTCAAATCAGGGTGCTATCTCTACATTCTGAAAAGGCCTTATGACAAAAAAGAATCCTACACACAGAATATGTTAATGAAAAAAGGGGAAAAGAAGGTAACATCTCAAAATCTTATGAGGACTGGTTGGATGTGTGTAAATGTCAGTGGAAACACAACTCTCATGTGTGGTGGGCGTTTGGGTGGAAGTGTGTTATTCGTTTCTTTATGACACCGAAGCAGAAAGTACATCTGGCTGGAGGGGATGCCGCATGTTGAGACACCGTGGGTTTCAGGAAGCAAATCACTGGCATATACTTTAGCCATTGATACAACCTTTCGGGGCAGTTTCACAAAGCATTAAAAAGTATGCTTAACACTGACCTGTCCCTGCAATGTTATACCTTATTTTTAAGGAAAGAAAATGATGTTCGAGCAAGGCGTCCAGATGAAAACATGTTTGGCATTTTGATAACCCCTTGTCGGTCAGGTCGATAAGTCGGGGCCAGACAGAGTGTGACCCACTGGTTGGGGATTGGACACAGGGCTAACAAGCCAGTCCCGTTTAAAGACTGTTACCGAAACAGCAACAAAGGAAATGCTGATTGGATTCTGTTTTTCACGGAATAACAAGAGAATTAAAGTAGGAGTAGTGAAAGCGGTATACAAGCTTCTGACGAGCAGGTGGAGGTCCTCACCACCAAATGCAACACCAGGATCGGTTTGTGGAACAATGAAACAAGGAAGCTCGCTAAAGAAGACAAGCAGAAATAATGATTTACAATCTTGCACATCCTTGGAATTGGTGAGAGTAGATGGATATGGACCATATGCAGGGAAAAACATCCTCTCTCAGCACTTTTGCACAACAAATATGACTGAAAATCTGCCTGAAGAAAATGGAGGTGACCACCTTGAACACACATAAATATCCACTGCAGTGAGCCCCACCTGGGATTGGATATTAAGGTCACTGTTGATGGTCAGTAAAATACCCCAAAAATGACTTTGACTGCTTGTTAAACTACAAAGTGTGTTTAGACGCAATGTGTGTGGTACTTTGTCAAAGCACCTTTGACAAAGTACCTTCTGCTGAGTAAAAGGTAAAGCTTACTTTTACAATTAATAATTGGCTATGATTGATGAATTACACTGCCCACATTGGCCCTATGTTTTGACACATCTGGTTTTCCATTGGTTGCCAGATGTGCTGTATAACAACAAATAGCATGACTTTGTGTAATGGCCTTGAAGGACTGAACACAAAGGATGTTAAACTCTGCTTTGCATGGCTGCTGGGTTTCCGTTAACATTAACCACGAACGCACAGGCGAGATTAAGACGACTACAAGAGACAGGAAGAGAGAGACCTATAGCGAATGCCGTGGGCGGCAGGATTACTTCTGATTGGTCTAGTCAGAGTGTATCTGGGCTCTGACTGGTGTGGTCAGTCTGGAGACTTTTTCTTGTGATATATCAGCTTTAAAAACACATTCAAAGATTCAAAGCTGTTCTTCCACCACTCGAGGCGAGTGCTGCTGAGCGTTTATTCACCTCCAGGCTACACGGACGGCAGATGGTATGTCACACAAAGTGCTTATAGATCTATATCAGTGTTTTGGCACTCACTTTAGCCTGTTTGTTATATATTGCCTGTACTTTACACCAGTGTTTTTCAACCTTTTTTGAGCCGCGGCACATTTTCTACAATAAAAAAATCCCGCGGCACACCAACAACCTAAAAGTTACAAAATGTCACATTGTAGCATAATACAGCATATATAGGTCATTATTGCACTACCTACTGGCATGGGAGAGTATTCAGTGTTTCAAGTAAACCAGATTGCTCCATCAGACAAAAAAAAAAGAAGGTGTTATCACTTTGTTAGAAAAATGAAAATACAGTTATGCAAAAAAATAACCAATATTTAGTTACTACTAAATAGTTTATTGTGGAAAACAAAAACAGAAAACAAAAACAGAATGAGTGAGATGTGTGAGCATATTTGTTGCTTCTATGTTTAGTGTATATTGTTGTTAGCTTACCGATAAATACTTTTGAATCACTTTTTCCAAATAACCTATTGCAAAACAAAACGGAATGAGTGCAGATGTGTGAGCATCACGTTGTATCAGTTTTAGAGTCAGAAACGTCATTGATGGAGCTCCAGGCTGTTTGTCTTGACCTGCAAACACATGAACTGTTAGGCTTTAACAGTGAGAGCTGATAGCTTAAAATGCTGATAGCTTCAGCAGCAAATCCCATTGTGAAAAGCACGCAACATATTTTTCGCCGCTCTTTGTCTCTCTCTCTGTCCACTGTGTCTCACCTGTGCAGCGCATCAGGGTGGAACTCCTCCGTGCGCGACACAGAAGAGTTGTAGACGCGACCCAGAAATGACAAGCTGTGTAGATAAGATCAATAACATCCGGCCGTTTAGTTTGTTTAATAGCAGAACAAGGTGCAGACCTGTTCTATAGGAAATTACTAGTGGAAATTACCAGCCACTATACTGCAGCTCAGACGCTCAACAATGGAAAATAATTTGCGGCAACTAAATAATATTTTTTTGGACGAATTAAGTGAAATTGGACATTTTCCCACGGCACACCTGACGACCTCTCACGGCACACTGGTGTGCCGCGGCACAGTGGTTGACAATCACTGCTTTACACGGCTGCCAACTATTTTACCCAAAATAACGAGACATTTAGAATGATTCCTACCTTGCAGGTAGCAATGGTTTAATGTTAGGCATTTAAAATGTTAGCGACGTATAAGTAGCAGAGGTAGTAGAAAGACGTACCGAAGGGTTAAAGTACTCATTGATGAAGTGTCTTTGATTATTGATGCATTAACATTTACAGTAATGTGTTGTGTATTCAGGATTGTGTAATTGTTGCTTTTGAGCGAAAACCTTGTGATTTCAAAGTTAAACTAGGAAAGGCTCCTTTTAACCCGTCAAGCTTATAAAAGCCTTCTCAAAAACACTTTGGATCGTGTTAAAATATCAAAATAATCAGTTTGGATTAGTTGCCAAATAGCTAACATTCTGGAGATGGAAAAGGTTTTCACTTGTCAAAGCAGAATCTGCAAAGGCATTGAGATGGAAATGTGCGTGTAGCAATAAAAGGGTTCGTTCAGACCAAACATCATTTACCAATCTTTACCAATTGTGCAATCCAGCCTCGCAAAACAGTGGGTTGAGTGGAATTTTGTTTGGCAAAACATGAATTCATTTGCTTTTTTTAAATAACTCAGCAGCAACCTTTTCAAGATGTCTCAGTGACAATCTGGATAAACCACACACCTCATTATTGACGGTTGTCATGGAGACTATTTCTTTGGTCCAAAGTAGCTCCATTGAAAACAGCTTGTGTCCATAAAACAGGATGATTGACTCTTGAAGATGGGAAAGTTACAACAGTATAATGAATGGTTCAACCTGCGTCGTCTGATATCTCTGAGAACGGCTGTAAGGTAGTTTAATTGTTTCCCAACTGATTTTCTTATTCATTTATTTTGTGTGGATGGAGTTATTCACATCATAATGGTTCCTGGTATAAAGATATCACTCTGAGACTGCATGGTCAAACACAGTGCATAAGTTAAATATAATTATTATAAAGTCCAGCGTTACACGCCAGCTCCATCTCCATCTCCAGATTCACATATATTTTTAAATGCTCAAATAATCCACATGTTACTGCAGGTATATGGCATTGTTCCTGTGGACAACATGATGAGGAGAATCTGCCTGCTATTCCCCCTGCTGCTGGTCTTTCCTGCTGTATCTGAGGGTGCACAAAGCCTGAGAAATATTATAACTCACCACTCGGACTTGAAGACCTGGAAAGAGGCACAGACCTACTGCAGAACGTACCATACCGACCTGGTCACCATCACTGGTGAAGAAAGTTTTCAGGACTTTTATCCACATTACCAAGGATGGATCGGTTTGTACCGCGAGGGTTCAAGCAATGTGTGGAAATGGTCCAGAAGCGGCGAGGAAGCTGACTTCACCGACTGGGTGTCTGGTAAGTAAAGAAAGCATGTGACTGAATAAAGCATAGAGAGGCAACAGGCTTCTAGTACCATATCTTAACAATTATTTTATAGATTACATCTCATCATTTCTATCATGCAATGTTAAAATGTGTGCCATCCACTCAGTACATTAATAAGACTTTTTATTTTTATGTATATTATTTACTAAACAGGATATCATTTTAGTACTTGATTTGCCAAAAAAAAGAATCAACCATGAATATATTTGATGTTTTGATAAAAGTACTACATATGACCATATTCAATTATTAATGCACTTGCAGTTATTCGTGGCTCAATGAATTTGAGCCACTTAGTACTGTTGTGCAACTTTAAGATATTATTAAGGGGATGGTTTTGCAGTTGAGTGAGAAAGTAAAAAAAAAATCCATTTTGAATATGTTTTGCTTCAAAGATTCTTGAGTGAACATGAAATCCAGGAGATCACATTGTGTGAGGGCAACCTGGGGCCCAGAGGCCGGCCACGTATTTGCAGGATGTAAATGTTGTCACTTCTTACAGGTGATCAAGAAGACGGTGAGGACTGTGCTTTCACAGGGTCCTATTCGAATAGATGGCAGAGCGATCACTGTAACGTAATCCACAGCGTCACATGCTACGACGAGAGGCTGGTTCTGGTGAAGGAGAAGAAGACTTGGGAGCAGGCATTAAATCACTGCAGGGATCTGGGGGTGGTGGCCACTTCTTACCAGAACCACCGCTATGACCTGGCCACCCTGCTCACTGAAGATGACCACTACTATGCACGGCAGAGGGCAAAATGGGCTACTACTGATGAGGTAGGGTGGTTTTCTACTCACGTGTGTGTGTGTGTGTGTGTGTGTGTGTGTGTGTGTGTGTGTTTTCAAGCAACTTCTCCTCACGGCTCTCTGCGTAATGTTGGCAGGTGTGGACGGGCCTGCGCTACCTGGCTGGACAGTGGCTGTGGGTGGGTGGAGAAGCGATGGAGTACACCGATGTTGAACGCTGCCCGGGTCTGAGGTCCTGTGGCGTCCTGGTGAAAAATGGCAACACGCAGTTCGAGACAAGAAAATGCGACGAGAAAAGGAACTTCCTCTGTTACAAGAAATCATGAAATCATGAGATAGTAAGTGTCCATCCGCATTACAGGAAGGAACGACTTTCTATCTCATAATTATGACTTTTTATCTCATAATTATGACTTTCTATCTCTTCATTTTTTTATTTTACTGGTGGAAATGGGCTTCCATAATTACACTTGTCTTTTTGATTCTTCATAGTTTTTATTATTCACAGTTCCTCTGGTGTTTCAGAGAATAATGCAACGCACAGCGTATTTATTTAGCATTTAGCAGCGTTGTGCATGCTTAGAAATTGCGGAGGCTCTCGTGTATATGGCGCCAAGTGCGAGTATAAACAAAGCTTTAGCCCCAGCATGTATACGCTCACGCTGGAGCCTCTTGGAGATCTGTCAACCTCCTTTTACAGCAGCTAAAGAGCTAGATAATTATCTTAGGAGTTGTGTGGGAACAAAAACAGATCTTAAAGGAGAGTGAATACTGGACTTACATTCATCAGGTGGACAGAAACCATTACGAATGATTGCTTATGTTGCTTTGTGTGTGCTTGATGTGTTAGTAGGCAATGATTTGCTAACATAATCACCATAACAGCGCGAAAGGATGATGAGTATTTTCAACTTATTAAAAAATGTTTTTTTAAATAATCTATTGATGCAGCTTGAATTATACCTTGTAACACGACCTGTGGTATCAGAGTGGTTGAATCTGTGTGTGTGAACAATAAAAACAACAACTCTCTCTTGGGTGTGTAAGCCGTTCTATCGTTTGAAACCAATGATGATGTGCAGAAGTGTGCGCACGCAGTTTGGCAACAGAAGTACGGTGACTGTAATGGCTTCTTGAGCCGTGCAAGGCCATTAACCACCAAAGATCACAAATGCAATCTAAACAAATTGACAAATAGTGACCGAGTTCCAGTTCCAGGTGCTACAAGCGAGTGGATAGTCTACATTAGCAAGTGGCCCAATATTTAGTACCCAGATATATATACATTTTCATTATCATCTATTTGAATTGTTTTGTTTTAAGTGTCAATCTAGACGTTTTTTTGTTTAAATAAATGTCTGTTAAGTGACTATCTCTCACTGAAGACTTTTACCCACTGACGAAGGTATTGCAATATTCATAAATATTCGGTTACAAACTGGGTGGCTGTGGTGATATTCCTGGAAAAGAAAATTATGTATAAGAGTTTTGCAACATTGTATACAAACAAAATGTTTTACTTCTCTTGAAAAAATTGTGAACAAAATTGTTAGTATGGAAAGAAAGTGGTAGACGAGACTCCAGACTGCTAAACTCAAAGCACAATTCCATTGTTGTCACTCAAATAGAAACCATAAATCAGCCAGGAATGAAATCTAAAGGAGTTTTACTTTAAGGTGACAATAAAAAATAATGAATATGTAATATAGAGGGCATTAAATGAGTCCTGAAATGAGTTGGAATCAAGAAGGTCCCCTCGTCTCAGAGTCAAAAACACACATGTAACTTTCTGTCCACCAACTTAGTCACTCTCTCTTATCTGTCATCTCTAAAATTAAATTAAATTAAAATAGTTCAAATGAAAAGAAACAACTGGAAATGAAGATTTTGTATAATATCTTAGGTCACATATAATTAGAATGGGAAAGATTATATCTTGTTTCTCCCCTTGAGGTTGCCTTGGATCTGATACTGCACAAAGGAAAAAATATTTCAACAAGTGTGACATCAAATAATATCATTGCATTCATTTTGTATGTTCTACAAGATATAATTGGTAAAATGTTAAACACAAGCTGTGTTATTATATTTCACTTTATATTTTCATGATCTGTAAGTTTCATAAATATGCCATGGCACACTTCATTGTTTTGTGAATTTTTTTTAATTGGTCACACGCAACAGTGCTGGTTTCTACATGGTAATTCCCCCAAATGGCCACCAGGGGGCGCTAGAACGCCTCAACAGATCCTCCATCAGTGGGACGAGACTCTTTTCCTGGTTACAGACTGCTGTACGCCGTGGAGATGTCATCACCTGGAGCTTCAGGACACTGCTTATCTGTCTGCAGGCAGGGATCAATGCAATGCATCACATCACTGCGCAAAACCCAGGAATGAACCTTGAGCCACTTATTTACTGTGAGGAGAGGGAATGTGTGTATGTAAAACGAGTTTCCTCAAAACAACGCTTGCCCACCTGGCCGTAACACGGTTTAAAACAATCACTAATATATACAAAATGTCATCAGAAATAAAAACTGGTAATGCAGTGTTTTTCAACCTTTTTTGAGCCGCGGCACATTTTCTACAATAAAGAAATCCCGCGGCACACCAACAACCCAAAAAGTTACAAAATGTCACATTGTAACATAATACAGCATATATGGTAATTATTGCGCTACCTACTGGCATGGGAGAGTATTCAGTGGTTCAAGTAAACCAGATTGCTCCATCAGACAAAAAAAGTGTTATCACTTTGTTAGAAAAATGAAAATAAAGTTATGCAAAAAAAGAACCAATATTTAGTTACTACTAAATAGTTTATTGTGGAAAACAAAAACAGAAAACAAAAACAGAATGAGTGAGATGTGTGAGCATATTTGTTGCTTCTATGTTTAGTGTATATTGTTGTTAGCTTACCGATAAATACTTTTGAATCACTTTTTCCAGATTGGTACTCCGCATTGCAGTGGATGACTCTGCATCCAAGATAAGACTGAGTTTAAGGCTGCGGTCGAATAGTCAAATAATGACCTCCTAACGTCTAACCCTAAGCACCTTTCCTTAACCTCTGTAGTAACAACGTAGTTATGACCCGACGGCAGGCGCATGTTAGTGACGTCAGTCTGCAGTCAGCGGTGAAACTACAATGTTCCCGAAAGCGCAGCTTAGATACTTCGTCCGTCTTCTTACAGTGTTGTGTCGTAACGACATAAACAAGCCGGTTCATAGTATTACTTTAATAACGAGGTTGGAATAGAAATGAACGAAGGAATATGAAAGTGAAACCAACGTATTTTTCGTAAACTACTAAACTCTCTTTGTTCAGTTTCAAACATGCTGAATTAAATACGTTATCCCACTAATGATGTGTGTCATATGTGTGTCTCATATCCCGTTTTGCTGTTATGGTTTATTTACATGCAGATTATATATCGGATCATAAAAATATGCAGACAACAGTTTATGAAACACAACTCGTGTTGACTTGATATGTTTTATTGTAATGTGACAAAATAGTTGATTAAAAAGATGATAATCAGAAACATGACTCAGACTGAAGAGCTCGTCCAGTTTAACTCTTTCATCAAAGCTTCTGTAACTGAAATCAAATAACGGACTAAAGCTGCAGTTCAACACAGCGAGAATAGAACAGAGAGAATATCAAATACAGCAGTTTGATCACTTTACAGCAGTTTGATCACTTTACAGCAGTTTTCAGCGACGTAACGTTTGTAGTTTTCCAGCCGGTTTAACAGATTATTGAAAGTATTTCCAAGTTATAGCTATAAGTTATATAGTTTGTTCTCGTGAACGGCCGAATGATACGTCACTTTAAATGTTGCCGCCGCAAGAAATTGTGGGTCGGCATTATTTTCCTTTCGCAAAGGAAGGTCCAGAGGTTCCTATGCTAAAGGAGCTCAATTAGGAAGCATTGAAGCTCCTTTCCTTTGCGTTTGGACAATTCGACCAGCACTTATCATGGCGGCCACTTAGGTACTTCCGGGTCATTTCACTAAGTTAGGAAGGTTCCTAACCAAAATGGACTATTCGACCACAGCCTAAAGTTTGGCGCCAGACTGGAGTCAGCTGCTCAGCTGCTGGGACGTGCTGGAGAGCTGGGCTTGGAGGTCATTGGGGTCAGCTTTCATGTAGGCAGCGGGTGCACTCAAAGTTTGGCGTTCAAGCTGGCCATCGCAGACGCCCGACGTGTCTTTGACATGGGGGTAAGTCATCCTCATAGCAATAGAACGTGGTTGCAAACTCATAACATCTTCTTAAAAGGTGCCTTATAAGACAGTGGTACTGATGTGTTTTTCAGAAATTGTTGGGCCTCCAGATGAGTCTCTTGGATATTGGCGGAGGGTTCTCTGGGAGAGAGGACTGTCAAGTCGAATTTGAAGAGGTAAAGGAAAGAAAATATTCAGTGATAGGTGTCACCTTGTATTTTAGTGTAATGTCTGGAATATTAATAGAGGTGTAATACCTGTGAAATATACTATTAACCCAACATGGTTTTCTTACCTAGTTTTCAGAAGTCATTAACGGCCTTCACACTTAGCCTTCACACTTGCAGCAAACGTCTTTGGCAAAAGAGTAATCGCAGATGATATGGATGAACATAGCGGTAATGTATAGATATACATCTATGAGTATTGAGTATTCTGTATTAACACAAAGTTATACAATGTGTGATTGTATTTGAATACATCTTGATTTAATAAAACAAAATGTAATGTGTAGGTGACAACTACCAGATGAGTCTGAAGGCTCCAAATGGCAATGCACCACTACAACAACAAGCATCTTCAGGAAACTGTGGCAAACCAGGGGGAAAGGCGGAGCACAGGGGGCGGATCCCCAAGCTCAGGTTGGGGGAGGTCATCGAGGGAGTGTACTTCCCAGTGCAGGTGCTGCAGCCAATTGGCGCATGGCATTGGACGCACCTGCAGCCGATCAACTAATTAGAGGGAGTATAACTTCTCAGAGCTGGGAAACAGCAGGGAGGGAAGACAGACAGGAGGCTAGGAGGATCCCCTGATGTCGCCATCCGCAACAGTTTCCTTTTCTGAACTGTTGCTGCTGGAACCCATTTCATTCCTGATGTTTCCAGTATTTCCCATAACTACTGGGTTCAACTGTTTACATGCATTATCTGTTTCTGTGCATTATCTGGTGTTGGCGCAGAGGCATTTTCCCCTTCTTTGCCCGCGTGTTGCAAGTGGCTGTGGCTTCGATAATGGAAACAGATATATCAAATAAGACTAGAATTTACCCTCAATGGAAAAAGACGAGATTTGACTCGATCACGTGACATGTTGCAAGAATAATCAAACCCGTAATTTCAAAATGCATGCCAAACTTTTATCTATTAATGTAATTAACAACTAAGTTATCTGCATCCTGCCCATCATCTTTTCTTACACATTAGCACACAGATGCTCTGGCCTATTACTGATGTCTGTATTAGACAATAAAGTGCTCATGCTCTGTGAGGATTCAAATGTATTCTATAGTTAAAAAAAAAGTATTGTCCTCAGACATGCTTTGTAAACGATGAGCACCTTTTCATCATAGTTGATCCCAAAACCCTGATCAGTCTTGAAGGAGCAACTGCTGTTCGGGACATGCTCGTGCTTGAACAAGGAGTTGATGTTAAAGCTCTTTGGATCGCGGTGGCAGAGAAAGAAATGTAGGCTGAAAGGAAAGTGTGAATCCAGCTGTCTTACCGTCACACTCAATGTCATCTTAACATTGCTTCAAACCTGAGGACACTACTTTGTGGAGTGTGAAAGTCATGCATTTCAAAATTCAGAAATATGAATGAAAGGCAGTGGTGGGCCGTCAGGGCCCGCTAAGCCTTCACTGCTGGCCTAAACAGAATCACAAAGTTATAGCTATTTTATAATTTAATTGTTTTTCACAAATACACTATGTATTATAATTATTGTTCCCTATTAGCTTTTTTCTCATTGCACAGCTCCTGTCTTCCTCTGTTGCTCTGCTTCCAGCCTGCAGCGCTGCTGCCAGTGCAGCTTGTTTTAAGGAGAGCTCTTATCCAATCAGATTTCACCTCACCTCTCTATGGAAGCAGAGCGCCTAGCTGGTCTTTCCCGATTTAAAGTACACGGAACACCGACCAAATAACCTAATGTTTCTAGACACAAAGTACCTACGTGTTTACACACATGTACAGGGTACTCCAATTTACCTACTGCCCTCAACCACAAACCTTCAAGCCTAACAGTGTTAGGCCCAATCTCAATCTCCCCCCTTAAGTCCCCCCTTTCCTTGAATCCTAGAAACCCCGCCAACATCTGCCCCAGCGCCACGATCGGCTGGGTTGGCGCCTCCGGCTGTTGCTCTCTGTTATCCATGCCGCCCCACGTTGGGCTCCACTGTAACGTAGTTCGCTACCTCCGTGAGTCTCGGGCGGCACAAAAGGGCAACAAGCTTTGGATTTGCGGGTTTAGTAAGATACTTTATTAATCAGCCGTCTGGTGTGCGCTCTCGGCCTCGCCCCTGAGCGCACCCGCTTCCGCCTGTCTCTGCTCCTGCTCCGGTCAACCAGCTGACTCGGCTGCGTCGCCTCCTCTCCTCCGTCGCTACTGCTGGCTTCTAATGTTGTGTTCACACCGGACGAGACAGAATTTGTCGCGTCGCGCTTACCGCTTCAGTTTGGTCGCGCGAGTGAAACGAGGGTGTTCACACCAAACGCCACAAAGACCCGCGACAAAGGGGCCGTGGCTTATCGCCGTCGGGTCTCTCCGTGAAAAAGAGCTGTCTTTTCCGGTATCGATTATGGAATAAATAACCACTAGTTTTGCTTTATACTTGTTGTGGAAGTCCCAAACATGTCGGAACATGAAACGCCCTCGTGTTTGGGTTCATAATATTATCCGTAGCCGCACACAGCTCGGTGAATTTCACCGACTCCTCCAGGAACTGCGCCGGTCTTATCTCCGTAAAACGGATACCGTTTCCTTCATCCACCTTGGAAATAACCACCAGTTCTGCTTTATACTTGTTGTGTAAACTCCACATATGTCGGAACATCAAACTCCATGGTGTCTGGGTTCATAATATTATCCGTAGTCCCACAACAGCGTCTGAATGACGGCCGCTGCCAGCGCTGGTTCTGGCGGAGCAGCAGCAGTTTCATTCAAACCGGCGGAGCTTCTCAACGCTGATTCTCAACGCTGATTGGCTGCCGCAAGTTTGCGTCACGCGTTTTTGTCGCTGGAGTTGGGCTATTTCAACTGGCGCGACTTTGCCCCGCGTCCTTCGCTCTGTTCGCCCCACGTCCAACGGTCTGTTCGCGCCGCTTCAAACGCGTCAGTCGCGTCGCCCAGCAGAAATGTCGCGCCGTCGCGTCTGTACATTGACTTAACATGGAATCTGGTCGCGTGACAAAATTCTGTCGCGTCCGGTGTGAACACGGCATTAAAGGGAGAGACACACAGACACCAATTGCCCCCAGCTGAGGCTGATTATCCCTCATCCCGGCACCTGTTCTCTGAATCACTCCCCCACTCTCTCCCGCTGCACCTGAGCATAACCACACCCCCGCCACCACAGCGTGATACCTTTTTTTTGCATCGAATCATACTGGGATTAGATGGCCCCACCAAAAAAAATTGCCACCAGCCGCCACTGCTCTTTGAGCACGTCATATCGTAAGCTTTCTTCTAAGGAAAGAGATGGCACAACCTCCTGTGCTTTACCTACTAGCTTGCATTGAAGTAGGATTGGCCACATGTCCTTAGGCCAAACTAGAGCAGTAGCAATCCTTTCAAACGCATTGAAGGAGTCACCTTCGGCCTCACGAAATGTTGGCACTAAGGCAATGTTTTTGCTGACATCAAACCCCGGTTGGTTATGGATACTACAGGAAGGCCGTTGTCCGGCAGAGAGGCCTCTATGTCAAGCTGTCGTAACTTGACTTCTTTTTCAGCCTCTATCTCTAGCTTGCGTACCTGTAATTGAAGATTATATTCTGCTTTACGCACCATTTCCTTTTCCTGGGCCTCTAGCTGAAGGCGGGCTAGGCGAACCTTCAACTTGGCATTCCCACTGGATACAGGGAACTCTGGGGGAAAAGGGGAAAAACGAGGCAAAGTTGCAGGAGGAGCATCACGTTCCACCTCTTCACCTGGACCCTTGCAACTTCTAACAGAGGAAACTCCTGGTCCTGCAAAAGGAACACTGTCACCAACAGGATTTACTAGGACCTTTAATTCTACCAGTTTTTCTAACACTTTGTTTTTCATTTCCTGCTTAACAACGTACTTCTGTACCGATATGTTAAAGTGAGATGCAATACACAATAAATCATCTTTGCAGCAGAAATCAACTTTCTCAAAACTTATGATATATAAAATATGATGAGATATATATATATATGATGCCTCAGTGTCAATCAATAATGTGGGTTAAAGATACAATGTTGCACAAAACATTGCCACTTTCACCATGCCCATGTTCATAAGGACTTTCCACTGCCACTTCTATGAAATCCTACCTCACTAATATGAGCTATAAAGGACAAATACTATTTATAAATCTGTTGGCATAAAACTTTAGTCGTAAAAATTATACAAAAACGTGCTTGATTATAAATGTCTCTCTTTAGTCAAGTGCAGGGGTCAGCAACCTTTCCTATCCAAAGAGCCATTTTGCCCTTTTTTCTACAAAAAAAAAGTGTCTGGAGCCGCAAAAAGCTATTTGATATCACAGCTTTTATATATAGTCATAATAAATAAATATATATATATATATATATATATATATATACAAAAAACTATAGTTTGTTGTATTTATGAAATTATAGAACAATAATAAAGACAATTGTTGACATTGTGTTGCTATTTTACCTGTTTATAACTATCAAACTCTTATGAAGAGGAGACAAAAATAGTCGTGTCGATTAGATTGAGGTCAATTAAAACCACAACTATGCAGACCTTGAATACTGTCTATATTTGTGGCTAATGTGGTAGAGGGTTTGTCCTGTAACCACAAGGTAGCAGGTTCAATCCCTGTCCTCTTCACGTGAGTTTAACATTTTAAACGCATATCTTTTGTTACGTTCACACTGAGCGTCCTCACTACAGACTTTTAGAGCGCCGCAAACGGAGGACGGATCCGTTTTCACTAGCGGACGCCTCACTGTCTCATGAGCTGCCACAGAACCAGCAGCAGGAGTGGAGTTTGGAGACGTGATCCACTTCACTGCTGTGTTGCTTGTTCTGGAAGAGTCTTTCAACATTAAATGTTTTGTTGTTTGCTAACTTCTCGCCACATATCAGCATACAGGTCAGCCAGCATCGTTGGCAGTGAAAGCAAATTAATACGTCCAGGCAGAATTAAACGCTCTACTTTTCTCCGTGACTTTTATTTTTTGGTCAAAGCCTCAGGGAGCTGCAACAGACGGGCTAAAGAGCCGCATGCGGCTCCAGAGCCCAGGGGCGTCTCTAGGATTTTGACACATCTGGGGCTTAGCCCAGAAGAGTGAAGCAGCGAAATATTTAGACATAGAAACACTCTCCACATACCCTACAGGTACCTGCTCTTCTGGACTGAATTGAATTGAGGCATTTCATGGTTACCAGCAGTGTTGTATAAAGTACCCAAAAGCCGTACTTGAGTAAAAGTAAAGATACCTTACTGGAAAATTACTCCAGTAAAAGTAAAAGTCACCTAATAAAATACTACTTGAGTAAAAGTCTTAAAGTATCTGATATTTTCTGTACTTAAGTATCAAAAGTATTTTTCTGATATAAAATGTACTTAAGTATTGAAAGTAAAAGTACAAGTACATGCTTTTAATAAAAAAGCAATGGGTCCGAATTTTGAGAAGTGCTGTGGTCACCATGACCAAGGACCAGGAGTTGTGTTGATACAATAACTGGGTTGGCTGGGATCCATCCATATATATTATGTTCAACATAATATAATGTACCTAAGTATACTTTTGCATCTACTATGAACTTATCATCATAATTCTCCAAAAAGCAATATGACACTATGAAGGAGTTGTAACAGTGTGGTTATAAGTATGCTCATTCTGCCCGGAACAGAAAGAATTAATGAAAAATGTAAGTTAAATTAAAAAAATCAAGTCCGGAAAAATGTTTTATTGTGAAAAATGACCAGATACATCCGTCTGTGGTAACCTCAGACGGAACCTCTTGACACATGTCAATATGTCACGTTACCCTGAAAATGAAACTTAAATCTGTTTCAACTCTGCCGGTGATCTGGATTAAAACCAAGGCAAAGTATCCTGAGATCGCCAAAAAAAGCATGAAAACCTGCTTCCATTTCAACATCCTGTCTTTGTGCAGCGGGTTATAAATTAAGCAGTAGACTGGACTAAAGGTTTAGTTAGGAGTAGACTGGACTAAAGGTTTAGTTAGCAGTAGAGTCAGTAGACTGGACTAAAGGTTTAGTTAGGAGTAGACTGGACTAAAGGTTTAGTTAGCAGTAGAGTCAGTAGACTGGACTAAAGGTTTAGTTAGGAGTAGAGTCAGTAGACTGGACTAAAGGTTTAGTTAGCAGTAGAGTCAGTAGACTGGACTAAAGGTTTAGTTAGCAGTAGAGTCAGTAGACTGGACTAAAGGTTTAGTTAGCAGTAGAGTCAGTAGACTGGACCAGTGGCGTCCCTAGGCTAAAACATCCGGGGCTAAAGCCCCGGATGTTTTTTAATTAGCCCCGAATATATCATTCACCCAAAACAGCGGTGTCAGGCAGCAGGCGCATGTACAGTGTTTACATTGTACATTTAATGCTCTTTACATACTCATATGTATTTATTCTTTACATATTCTTTAACATTATTTAACATAACATACTCTTTAACATAATATTTAGACATAAGATGCTAATAATGCTAATAGTGCTCAACCAACACAAACACTTAAAGTAGTGGTTCTCAAACTTTTTCTGTAAATAACATTTTGTGATTCCATCTGCGCTTTTATAAATAACAGAATAAAGAAAATTGCAATCACTTAAAGTTTCAAGTAAATCAGATTGCTCCATCAGAATTTTTTTTAATGTTTTAATTGCAAACACTTAGATCAATGAAAATAAAGTTATATCTGTGCAAAAAAAAAAAATACTAATATTTAGTTACTACTAAATAGCTCATTGTGGAAAACAATAAGCTATTTTGAGACACGCAGCAGCAGAAAGGACGTCACGGAGACTTCTGGCAAAACGCCAAAAAATAAGGGAGTCGCGCATGCGCAAGCGTAACCTGTTAACAGCGTAACCATTTACCCGAAAGTACAGGCATTTCTCCATGTATTTATTAATGACTTAGTTTTATGTCCGTGTACTTTGTACTTTTGTAATGTGTGAAGCCAGCAGCTCATTGTTGGTACAACACACGAGCACTTTGTCTCTTTCACCTGGAGCAGGAGAGCTGCTCCGGTGCGAGGAGAACTCCGGTTGTTCCTCACAGGAGAGCTGCTGTTGCCATCTTCACCCTGGGAGCGTTGAAAACGCAGATATAGCGGTCTGCTTTTCACGCGACATATTTTTCGACGCTCTCTGTCCGCTGTTGTGTGCTCAGTGCTCACCTGTGTGTGCGCGCGCACGTGTCTGTGCGCATCGCGGTGGAACTCCGCCGTGCGCGATGCAGAGCAGAGGAGAAGTGTTAACGCGACCATGTAGAGACCGAAATGACAAGCTGTGTGTGGATAAGATCAATAAAATACGTTCGTTTAGTTTGTTTAATAACAGAACAAGGTGTAGACCGGTTCTATAGGAAAGAGAAACTTAAATGACGACTTGTATAATAGGGGGGCGCACACTGCAAGTGCGCCTGCTGCCTGACGCCGCTGTTTTGGGTGAATGACGCATTTTCTTTTTTTTTTTTTATTAATATTCGGGGCTAATTAAAAAACATCCGGGGCTTTAGCCTAGGGACGCCACTGCCGGAGCCGCGGGTTGCCGACCCCTGTTCTAGTGCTTCGGTCACACTGTTAAACGGCTGCTTTAACTCCAGTCGGCCACCAGATGTCGCTGCCCCTACCTTTCCATGAAAGTACAGGCATTTCGCCATGTATTTATTAATAACGTTTTATGTCCGTGTACTTTGTACTATGTGAAGTTCTCGTGTAGCTCATGGGGAGTGTTCGTCCTGAAACCACAAGGTAGCCGTTCGATCCATGTTCTCCCGATAGTTTGCATGTCTCCGAACAGCATCCCGTCATGCGCGTATTTATGTATACGATATCAGACAGCAGGCCTAGGTATAAAATGCACGGCCCGCTCCATAGCAGCACACTGCTCCTTAATTACTAAGGATGGGTCAAACGCAGAGAATAATTTCTCTGCAAAGAAACAATATTATAATAATACCTCCGCGCCCCACTAGAGGGTCGCGCCCCACAGTTTGAGAACCCCTGTACTAAACCAATACTAGGTGCGAGTTGTCTTCTGCCCACCAGGTGTCCTCCTGCATCTCGTGACCGCCTCATCATGACAGCTGCTGTGTAGCCGGGGCATTTCTGTTGTTGTCTGTAACGCACACGCGCACGCACACGCGTGCATAAGCACATTGAGCGTATTGGCCACGCCCCTCTCGTGAATAATGCATCACCTCCCGTCGACCGGAGGAGACTCGTGCCCACCGGAGCTGCTCGGACGTCAGCGCGTGCTCACGGGCGGTAGGAGAAGAATGGTCGCACCCGTCTGTTGACCGAGGAGCTCCTGGGAACCCGGTAATGAATGGGGGATTATTGGGGAGACTGGGAATCCGCCTCGCGCACGACGACTGCGTTGGTTTCTACCGGGGATTTTACGGAGGAGGACACACCGAGGGC
Organism: Myoxocephalus aenaeus; assembly: GCA_038501785.1. NCBI lineage: Eukaryota > Metazoa > Chordata > Actinopteri > Perciformes > Cottidae > Myoxocephalus > Myoxocephalus aenaeus. The sequence continues at coordinate 195,063 of JBAMJR010000188.1, forward strand.
TCGCTGTTAACCCGGCCGTGACCGACCCACTATCTGCCGGTCTGACGTTGTTCCTATCGCCGGTGATATTTGAGGGTAGGTGTGTTGTGTTTCCCGTGTGTATTTGTCAGTCTCTGTGTACGTGTCTGTGTTCGCGCGCGCGGGCACACATGTGTTTGTGTGTGTGAGCGAGGGAAGAAGAGATAGATGGTGTAGTAGGTGTGTGTGTGTGTGTGTGTGTGCGCGCGCGCGCGTGCGTGTAGGATCACACATTGATCTCCTACCATCACAAAAATCAATACTCTATATATCTATATATATATATATATATATATATATATATATATCTATATATATATATATATATATATATATCTATATATATATATATCTATATATATATATACACACACACATTTACATACATATATAATATAAGTATCTCCTACCAGCAAAGCCATATCAAAGAAAATATATTTACAGTATACGTGTGTATGTGTGTATATATATATATATATATATATATATATATATATATATATATATATATATATATATATATATATATAATTGAAGTATGTCCCACCAGCACAGCCATATCAACGCAAATTAACTATATGTGTATATATAATATTGATTTATATTTTTATATCATTTTACTATCATTAATGTTGTTATTGTATCATTATAATGACCCAGGTAGTGGATGTCATCTAATAATGACTTTACTGCATAAATATTGTGGCGACACCATAAACCATCACTCTAAAATCCTCCTTGAATACCGCGTTCCCATCTTGTCTTGGTGATGTCACTGGTGATGTCACAGGCGCCGCTGTGCATCACGACCAGCGGCTGACACGGTCATGTTCATTTCACCGGTGAGTGAGCAGACACCTGCACGACAGTGTGGCTGTACGAGAACGCGTGGACAAAAACAAGGTAGAACATGACATCAAAGTAAAAGGGAGCGTGGTTGTAGGCGCGGAACAGTATATATATAATGTGTGCCTGTAAAGATTTGATTCTTCCCGCCCTCCTCAGGCTGTCTTCCCCTTCTCATTTCTGCCCCGTTTTTTCCCACATTTTGGTCCCATTTTAAATTCCCAGCGTCAGTTGGAGCCGGCTGGTGGTTAACAGTTGTTTTGGCAAGAAGAAAAAACGAAATCCTTTGTGTGGGAATGACGGGATTATCTCTCACAATGCTGCGTCCATTATTAATCTGTCCTTGTGCCATCTTTGAGTGTGTTTGTGGAGGCTGTAGTAAAATCAAATCTATTTTTCCGTCAGTCTATTTTAACGAGCTACTGTTCAGGCTTCCAGGGGCCTGAAGTACAGATCTTTCGTCTGAAAACTTTGAACGTGTTTGTTCAGTTAGTTTCTTTGTCATATTTGGTTCCCAGCCCCCCCGGGGCTTCTTTTCCTAGACGATGGCGGTGCAGATGGGTGTAATCCCATGCTTAATCTGCCTAACCCTGTAGTCATAGTCTGGGTTTAACACCGCTCTGACTAAAAGACCCCCTCCCCCTGTCCGTCATTAGGTTAATGAGATCACTCACACGGCACCGCTCGTGCTAATTAAAAGAATACAACTCTCAACAGCCCCTTCACGAATGTTGTATTCATTCTGCCAAAACAAATAAATATGTTTTTCATCCCCATCTCAACCCTATGCCGCGTTAAATAAGTGATTCAGGGTATTCATCACCAAAATGCTGTGATACAGTCCATCATTCGGACCTCCTGTGGGAAGGAAGTGTCCTGGAAATGGGCAGTGTGTGATTTTATTTATTTATTTTTTAATGCGGCTGTATCATTTTACATATCCAGAGTGAGAACAGGGATTGTGGAGCGCCTGACCAGTGTTCTTGATCTTTCTTTTGTGCTCTCCATTTTGCAGAGGGGTAATGCACCTATCCTGCAAGCAGTCCAGTTGCATTGCATTGCATTGTAATGGGTATGTGGGAATGCTCCTAGTGTGGCAGTGATAAAGACATACCTTCTGGTGACAATTAACAGTTTTAGTGTGAACAGGCTCATTCACATTCATTATGAAGTCTACAGAGATTGACCTGCATTGTTACTCTCCATTGTGTCGTTTGGACCTGTCATGCTTGGCGGCACTCTGCTCAGTGCGTTGCTGTATTTGCTCAGGATAACGTGAAGCTGTCCTTGGCGTGTGAGAGTCATGTTTGATCACTTGGACCCTGAGCAAATAAAGTGTGGAACAACGCAACGTTAACACCTTCTTAAAGCCTCTTTCCTGATCTGTAGCATTAACTGAACTAGCTAGCGTTAGCTAAACTAGCTGGTGTTAGCTAACGTAATTTCAATTTTTTGCTACGTTATACAAGTTTCTACTCCCCTACATCAGAGGCAAATAATGTACTTTTCATTTTTTTTATCATTAGTTAGTTGTTTCTTTGCATATTCAGATTAACCAAAAATATATAATCAATTAATATATTATGGTATTTGTCCCCAGAGAGAACATTCACAAGCAGCCTGTAAAGTATTATTTTAAGATAAATATGACTAAATTAGAAGTGTGCAGTACATTTAGGAGTCCCGGTTTGGGGTTTTTGAAAATATGGTCACTCGACATAATATAAGAGATAAAATAATCCTTTATTAGTCCCGCAATGGGGAAATTGCAGGATTACAGCAGCCTTGTAAGAAAAAATCAAGTAATATAAATAACGGTAATAAAAAAACAGTAAAGAAGAATAATACAGTAGCAATTTTAAATTAAATATACAGACGGAATAAAAAGTATATAAAAGTACTTAAATGTATTTATATTACACCAAATGAGTGCAATCAAAGTGCCCACAGTTAGTCAAGTGTCCAAGGTGATTAAAGTGCAGTGTAGTATAGCCCAGTATGCTAAAGCTAGCGGTCGAGACCAGTTGAGTATCGACAAAGGGCTAACGCTAGTAGTACAACACCTTTTCACGGAAGTTGGTTAAATAGTTAAGGCAACAAAACACGGGATTGGGTTTTGGAAAACTGTCACAAACGTCAAATGTAGGCAACAAAACCATAATCGTAAAACCACAACGCGGCATCGAACACCGGTCGCATGGTTTGTAGGACCCATCTTCCCTTCCGCCCACCATCAGTGTAGTTAGCAATAGCTGGTAAAGAAGGCCAGCAGCGTGCTGGAGTCCACTGAATGCGGTGGAGGTGGTGGGAGACGGATGGAAAAGCTCTCATCACTGATGAACAACACCTCCCACCCCACGCAGGACACTCTGGCAGCTCTGCACAGCCCCTTCAGCCACCGGCTGATTCATCCCCGGTGTGTGAAGGAGAGGAAGTCCTTCCTTCCTGCTGCTGTCAGGCTGCACAACCAACTGAGACCACAAATATTGCACTTCAACCTGTGCAATATTAAAATCAATACACTGTTCATAATAATGGTTATATTATTATGTGTGTGTGTGTGTGTGTGTGTGTAACATTCAGTATTGTAGATTTAACTGTTTTCTACCATTTATTATTTATACGACAATCTTTGGACAATCAGAGCTTAGCAGCAGCGTGTCTTGTCCAACTGTGCATTGTACCATTAGCTTACATTAAATTAGCATTAGCTCGGCAGCTATCAACAGGATCAAATAAGATCTTCAATTTTGATTGTCAGGCGTGACTAACCAGATTCCCGTCATCATGACCACATGTACACAACTATGTACCATTTACCACCAAGTATAAAGTTATGAAAATGTCATTCTAAGTATAGTATCAGAGTAAAGTAGCTATTATCACACACAAATAAATGTATCCATGTGCTTTAGTGGCCCTTTTGTTTACTGAAGAGAAACTAAAATGTCCAGAACAATATGTCTAAAAATGTACCGTACATTTCGGGCTACAAGCCGCTCCTACGGCTGATCAGTGTCCCCGCTGTAGCTAGTAGCAATGCTAGCTAGCGCTTCTGCTGCTACCGCCCGCTGCTGCTGCTACTGCCCGCGTCCCCTCTGCCCAAGTCGGGTGTCGAGCCTGGTCCCGCTACCTTCGGTGGTTTTCAGGGAGCTAGCGGAAGTTAGCGGGGAAGTGACGGAGCGCTAGCAGGAGCCCCAGCTGGCTACAGCGGGGAGCTAACAGGGACACTGACCGAAGGTAGTAGCGGCTTATAACCCGAAATTTACGGTATTCTCACGTCATTCTCATTATTACGTTGCAGACAGTAGTGACCCCACTAGAAAAGTACCACTGGGCCCATTTGACCCACCTATGCTGGCTAACACTGTGCTTTGTTCTGAGGCAGCAGTTTCCACTCGCAGCCTGTTGGGGCCGCCGAAGTGAGTCGGCCTCACGAAGGCTTCACCCGACTACAAAGAGTGTAACAGTGCAACAAGTTTACAGCATGAAGAAAGGGGTAAAGGTTGATCACATCAGCTGGTCCTTTTGTTTTTGAAGTTTTTTTGTTTGTTTTTTCCACGCGCACACACACTCTTCCTTCCTGTATGTGGGCAAGCTGAGGGAGTCCTGAGCGATTACAGGAAGCCAGCGTTAGCTTCTCTGGGGAAGAGAGATAAGAGTCTGGCAAAGTGTGTGTGTGTGTGTGTGTGTGTGTGTGTGTGTGTGTGGATTCAGCTGAAAGCAAGGCCATCTGCACTCAGCTATTGCTAATAACAAACACACGTACAGTCACACAACCAAGCCTATAGTCAAACAAAGTGTGTGTGTGTGTGTGTGTGTGTGAGTGAGATAGCGGCCATTCCTCTGCTCATGATGGCAAGCGACAAACTATTTGTGTGTGACGGGGGGCAAGCAGTGCGTCTCCCAGCATGCCTTCCTAGTGTTTCAACTAGTGAAAGTTGAAACACACACACACACCCACCCCGATTATAGATATTTACTTGGGGAGCAGGTGGAACGGGTAGTATCATTTGCATTTAATTTGCATGTTGTTCATGTCTAGAAGTAGCAAGTTAGTACTGTAGTTCTAGTCATCCTAGCTACACACCAGCTTCAGCACGACTAAGGTGCTGATCCCACCGAGACGCGTCGCCACAGGTGCAACCGCTTAAACAAAAGAAAACACCTTGGCGAACCAGGTGAAGGTACAATGGCTCTCACAGCCACGACAGCCGACCAGCTGGCCGGCCCTACCACATCTCTCCGGTAAGTGGTAAAGTAGCAAAGCCCGCCTCTCACTTGATGTGATTGGCTGCCTGGGCCAAGCCACTTTGCGACCGGCGCTAAAGAGTGGAGGATAATTAGCCGCAAGAAGATCTAGGTGCGATCGGGGCCTGAAGGTGGAGATGCATCCAAATCCGCTGACGTATGTAAAGTGGACGGATCACATTCATTTTCTATGTAGAGCGTATCCATCGTGCATGAGTTGCACGATGGATACGGCGAGTTGACGGACCATTCGCCGCATGTGATTTAGCATAATCAAACGTCAGGTCAAATAAATCAATAGTCTGTCATTGCTTATTTCTCGCCTCAAATGTATTCTGAAACGTGTTTTAATGTACTGTTCGGCTATAAAATACAAACGTTCACCATCCACCTGCCGGAGCAAGCCCGACCGTGTTGGGTTCTGTCGTGTATTTCGTGTTTGGATTTCCACCATAAGAGTCTACGGCCATTAGCGGTTTTGTGAGGCCTCACTGAAGAGTTTTACTCTCCGCGCTATTTGACTTTTACATAAAATTCTTCAACAGATATTCAACAAACTTGTTTTGAGTGATGGAATTACTGTTTTTAAGGTCGTGGAAATGAGTAAATTTTATGACATTAGTATAAAAAAAAGTATTTAGGGGTGTGCGCTTGTGGAAATAAAATGGAGCCCAGGTGGCAACCTCCAGTGCTGACGAGTGAAGCCGATACGGAAATGTCTTCACACTTGCATTCTCTCTACTGACCATCAGGGGGTGACTCCTCTGGTTGTATAGAAGTCTATATAAATGACTCTACTTCTCTCTTGATTTATTCCCTCAGTAAACATTGTAAACATGAGTTTGTCTCAATCTCTAGTTTCAAGTCTTCTTCAATACAGCATGATGTTCATTTAGTACATTATGGTCATTTAGAGTCAAACAGACCATAAAGCAGGGGACGCTTTAGGGCGGGGCTACAAGGTGATTGACAGGTCGCTACCAGAGTCGTATATGGCGTCTCCACGTCACTCCTCCGCATTCAAAATATGGTAACTTTTGTTCATTGGTTGCAAAAAAAACATGGCGACGGCCGTAATCCAAGATGGCGACGACTTCTATATACAGTCTATGATGGAGCCACTATGTCCATGAATGTGCTAGCAGGACAGCAGTTGTACCTTTTGTTTGGGTTGTAACACGTCTCGCTCACTTCTGAAAAATACAAATTTTAAGACACACTGCCGAAAGAGTGTCAAATTAATACTGTGTAGTTTGAAGATACAAAGGTTTAGTTTTTTGTTTTTGTTTTTTTTGCATCATCAGGTAGTTAAGTAAACACAGGATGTGGGATTCAGCCAAACTTCCTATCCTGTATCCTTCATGCTGTTAGAGTGTGTTAACGACATAAAAAGTTAGAGGTCAGATGGAGCAGTAACTGATGACAGATGGTGTGTGTGTGTGTCGAGGGCGAGTCATGCAAACACCACACTGACTATCTCTCCATGAAGGAGCTTCTCACCATGTCGGCGCTGAGTCACGTTTACCGGCTGCAGGCCGCCGTGAGTCAGAGTCGTCATCGTTTCCCACATCCCTTTTTAATTCTGGGTTTTTGAGGATTTGTTGTTTCCTGTGTTTGGGGTCATGTTTTCAAATGCGTTTATTTATTTCCCCCCGTTTTTGCTCAGCAGATGTTTTTTATATAGAATGTAAAACTTGAGCGATTTTAAAAGAAAGAGAGACATGGACGTCATAAAGAAATATACAGATGTGAAATGATCCCCCGAAAGCATCTTTCAGCTCCATGGGCCTCATTCACAAACGCATGTATTTTATTTATTTATTTATTTATTTATTTATTTTGCACAATTCAAACAATACAATACAAACATAACAGAGATAAATGAATATCACTGCAGGAAGATCCAAAAAAGAAAGAAAGAGAGTGTGTGTGTGTGTGTGTGTGTGTGTGTGTGTGTGTGTGTGTGTGTGTGTGTGAGAGAAAGTAAGCATGGCTTGTGTTTGTTAAGGCATGTTGGATTATACCGCTGCAGTATTCCCTAAGCAACGGTGATGCTATGAGTCCCCATGAGGGAAACAATATAAATGTAGATATAACAGCTAAAACAAGACAAACTAATACATAAAAAAACTCTTACAAAACAGCCATTAAACTTTTTCTTTTAGGCAATTTTTTTAACGATTTAAAGAGGGACATTTTTTGTTAGGTGGGAAAAGTCATTCCATAATTTGGTTTGTGTTCGAAGGTTTTGTGCAAAAACCTGGGATTCATCAATATTTCCCCCCAGGTTTTTGTTGTCTTACTCTGCAAACAGAATTGAGGGCTGCGTCAAACCGGCCGGCTCTCTGTAAACACACAGCGTTTCACTAAATGCATCCCGTTAATAAAGGAGTGTGCAGGTTTTGTTTGACAAAAACATGTTGTGAATTTTAGAAATGAGTGGATTTACCTTCTTATATTTAAAATTAATCTTGATATTTTTTGACTTTTGAACGCTCTGGTGTGTTTGGGAAACGTTTGGATCTCACGAGTCTGTAACAACGCAGCCGCCTCTGAAATGTGACTCTACGAATAATATAATACTCATAATTACGGTGCTTTTATCTGCAACTGCAGAAATACAGAATGAATAAACGCAGCCTCTCGTTATCTCTGGAGACAAAAGCTGCACGGCATTCAAACGCTGAATGAATTTGAATGACAACGTTATGAATGAAGCTTCAAGACATCCTGAACAGATGCGATACAATTCTGAAATAAATGACCTAAATAATCATAAATAATTATGGAGAGTCTCTCGTCTCAAGCTGACGGATCAGATGGTCCTCCTCCTGTTTACTTTTTTTATTCATGTAATCATCGTGTCTCACATGGAAACACTTCGTAAAAGTCTGTCCGTTCTGCCGTTCACCTCGGACACTAAAGTGTACATTTCTTTGGTAGTTGTGTTTTTTTAAAGGTTTGTTATTTAGGGGCCATGCTCCTCTTTTCTTTTCACATGGAGAAACGGGGCGTGGCGGGATGCCGATTGCAAACCGTCTCCGTCGTAGTCGTCACTTGATATGAATCTTGTCGACGTTTCATTTCCGCCCCGTTTCTGTGGTAACGTCACGTTCTCACCCTCTTTTTTTTTTTCTTCTTCTTCTTTTTCTTCGACCGCTTCATATTTTCTGTTCGCTGTGACCCGTGTGACTGAGGAAGTGATTTCAAGACCTGGCGTTACGGTCTGTAAATCGTCTCCATCGTTTCACTTGACCCCGCGCTGATGGAAGAAAAATAAAATCCATTTGCCAGTGACGACCTTCACTGCATATTACTGCAGCGACGAAGCCACGGCGTTTTAAACCAGCTGCTTAACGTAAAACCCTGATTCTCCAGTTCAGGGAAGGGATTGCTCTGACATCCAGTGATTACACTAATCTGTGTGTCACAGCAATCCTTTTCAATTTCAGGTGCAGTGTTTTTCTTTTTCAGATCATCAATTATCTTGTTATTTGAGTTTTTTTTATATTTGTTTTTGGGTAATTTAATTATATTAATCCTGAATTTAAGAAGTAATCTTTGGGATCTTCGAGCCCCTCCCCCCCACCGACCCAGAGCAGCGTGCTCTACTTCCCCGGCCTCCGTCTGATTCGTCTCCAGAGCATTTGCATAAAACTCTCCACACACATGGACACATGTCATATCAACGCACGCGCCGCTGCTCGGCCATGCGTGCCGGCCTCGATCCCATCATTCCCGCTGGCTCGTCATCGAGGATTAGCACACTGACACACATCCGAAAGAACGAGATGACATGAAATTCTGCTCATTCCTCGGTTTGTGCCCGGAATGAACGTTCGTCCCGCTAAATGAGGTCTGAGGCGACGTGTTTCTTCAAGGATTAGTGTAAAGATATGAAGGGTTGTTTACCAACAACTGTTGACTGACGGCGGAGTCTTATATAGTCGATCAGCTGGCGACACACTGTGTGTGGTTCATTTGATCTGTTCCACACACACACACACACAGACGTAGCATCTCGGCATTGCGGAGTCACCTTGCTTGAGTTTTCAAGGCACCTGATCTACTCTCTTGTGGGGACACACACACACACACACACACACACACAAACAAACAACCGTGTGTGTGTGTGTCCACACCTGCCTGCGCAACCAGTGTTTTAAAACAACAAAAAAACTGAAGCAGAAACCTCCAACATGAGCTTAATGGTGTAAACTTTTACGAGGGTACCATAGACGTACAAATTAGCCACGATTTGTGCTATATATATATATATATATATATATAGCACAAATTATATATATATATATATATATATTTATTACTGTGATGCCATGAAAGTATAAAGAGAAAAAATTAATAAATGACATTGCAATTTTTCTTTCTGCGAGATGTATGCAATTGCAAGGAAAAACTATCTGAAAAAATTACAAGGATATTCTCCCTTAACTGGTAAACTACGTTAAGGCTTTTTAAAGTAGGTGAAATGCGTACATGTGGTTCACGTTGAGAGCAAAATGAAGAGGCCAGCTTATTAAAACTGAGCGTTTAGCCTCAAAGTTAGCAACAACTCAGAGTTGGGGCTCACTTAAGGTGGACTGACCTTTTTTTTTTTAAGGCGGAACAGCTATTCTCATGATACTAACGAGTCGCTCAGCTTTTTATGTTGTTGCCCCCCGTGATTTTAAAGTGACGTTAAAGTGAAAGGCATGAGCCCCAGGCCCAATCTCTGTGGGGTTGAGGGCGCAGCAGATGGTTGTTGTTTTAAAGTGGTTTATGTACATATTTCTGAATATAAATATTATGTGTTGTTATCGTAATGACAATATCATGAAGTTATTTGGCAAAGAAGCCAAGTCTGCTCTCGGGCACCAGAACAGAGTAGCGGAGACGGAGTGCTGCAGTAATCACCGGCGGTCGACAGAGGGGGACAGAGGTCAGTGGTTACCGATCCAACACCTGCTGGAGCCGGACGGATGTGTTTCAGCTCACCGCTGTTCACTTCACTACGGGGAGTTTGGAGAAATAAATTACATACAAATGCATACAGCTTTTGAAGAAGAAGAAGAAGAAGAAGAAGGCGAAGACGAAGACATCACAACAATCGAGAAACTGCTCACCATAAGCTTGGTTGTGTGACTGTACAGTGTGTTTGTTATTAGCAATAGCTGAGTGCAGATGGCCTTTTTAGTTGAATCCACATACACACACACACATGATTTTGTCACTGAGGATGGCATTGCATTTATTGATAACTGTAGAGAATGAACCTGAAACCAAATCTTTACCCTGAAATGTAGCGTTATGCTAACGTTAAACAGTAGCGTTATGCTAACGTTAAACAGTAGCCAGATAACATTTCTCCTCTGTTTGAAAAGGGAAACATTTTACTACTTGCTCTACCAAAAGGTGTGTGTGTGTTCTTCCTTTGTGAAGTAGAAACAAGGAAGTGTTTGTGTTATTTCAATCTGCCATCTGCTCGCTGCTCCAACCGATCGTTTTAAAATCCGCTCCGTGTGACAGACAGCAGCGCAGGAACATCCGTGACTTCATGAAATCACCGTGTGTGTGTGTGTGTGTGTGTGTGTGTGTGTGTGTGTGTGTGTGTGTGTGTGTGTGTGTGTGTGTGTGTGTGTGTGTGGATATTCTGTATGACAGAAGGAAAAGGTTTAAAACTGGGGGTTAAATCAACTCTCTGTTGATGATGTAGTTGGTGTGAGAATCATTTGACACAAATATTAAAGTGTGTATCCGATGATCTTTAAACGAGACACACACACACACACAGAGGCAAACACCAGCAGCCGCGCCGCTTTATGTTCTAATACGCATACTCATTAATGCATCGCTTAGCAACGGCAGATGGTTGCCTAGCAACAACATCACCAGCCAGCGTGTTGGGTGTGTTCAAAAGTCACACTAGTAAAAGGTGTGTGTGTGTGTGTGAATAATAATTCCTCTGCCAATCGGGAAAATTAAGCATTCTGCAGAGTCAGCTATTTAAGAGCAGAATAATCGTAAAGTATGGATTTAAATAAGCATGGACACACACCTACACACACACACACACACACACACACACACACACACACACACACACACACACACACACACAGCTTCCTTTCACATGAAGGGTTTCTTCTGAAATTGAATGTGTTGTAACTGTTAAATTGTTCATTCTGAATGAATGAATATATAAATTTGGTGTCGAAGTAGCAGCAATTTACAGACAAAAAATATATAATAATATAAAAACAACAGGGATGAAAGATATATATGTATACAATAATAATAAAAATAATAGCTGGGATGAAAGATATGTACAGCAAAAAACAGAGTATTAATTTAGGAATTAAATTAAACTTAAACAATAGAAGTGCAAAAATGCAAAGTATGTATGTGTATATGAAGTGTGTGATTCTGGTCACATGACATCTATGCTTCTGTCCATCCTGATAGAGGAGTCTTCCTCTGTTGCTCTCCCGAAGGCTTCTGGCCTTTTCCCTCACTGTTAAAGGTTTTTTTGGGGGTTTTCTTTTGTTTTTTTGTTTTTCCTGAACCGATGTGAGGTCCCGGGAGCCCTCTGAGGAAAATGTGTGATTCTGAGCTATACAAAATAAATGTAATTTAAATAATGTCTTGGTATCATTAAGGCCACTGGTTTAAACCAAACTTATGTCCTGCTGACACGAGAAATCGTCAAATTTGGGAAGCGACAACATTTAGACGTGTGCAGTTAGAAAGAAGTGATCAATTTACCAGAACCCCCGTTGCCCCACTACTCATAGCGGCTCGAAGCTCAAGGCCACATTAGAAGCTACCAGCATAACACACCTGAGTCTCCGACCGGACTATCAGTCCAGGGAAGGTGCCAGGTTTCTGACGCCAAGAATGCATGGCGTTAAAAAACACAACAAGAAGATATCTCTGGTTCCGCTGCGTCAAGTCTAAGGACCAAGCTGGGAAAACTCCACCAAGACATTACATCTTAGTTAAATCACCAATACCAGGAGGAGGGCAAACCGGTGCGGCAGCAAACAGCTTTGCCATGGGGGAGTCGGCAGTAGTAGTGTGCTAATGCTATCGTGGCACCTGTATGTATGTATGTATGTATGAATATGATTGTTTACATTCCAGCTGATTAGTAATGACCAATCCATTTTAATATTTCTCTCTCTCCCCCAGGGTGTGTGACAGTGTGTGTTTGTGACTTGTCGTCGTGAGCAAACATGTTCCGAAACAGCCTGAAGATGTTGCTGGGAGGCAAAACCCGCAAGAACAATGGTCAGTCCTTCATTTGTCATTATTCATGTTGTATGTTCCTCTGCTGGTTTCCAGGATTTTATACGGCGGCCTCTTTCAAACTCCAAATACATTTTGATTCCCTTTCAACAGGCGGCAGTGGAATGGAGTCGGAGGGGTCAGAGGTCGGGATGATGGAAGGATTCAGCCGCTCGCTCCCCTCTTCTCCGCTCCTCAACCTCCGCCTCAAAAGAGCTGGTAGGACCCTCTATCTTACACTGGGGACACATGAGCAGAACAAACATGGCGGCGTGTCACACATGGGTGTGTAAAGACAACTGGATACAGCGTGGGAGGCGGAGCCCTGTTCAAGCTGCTCAATGGGGCATGAGGCCAACAGAAGTAGAGTTACCTGGGTGTACAGTAACCCGGATCCTCCGCACCCATTGGCCCGTGGAGCGAGCGCATTGGTGTCACCTTTTTTAAAGTCGCCTCCCAACTGCTCGTCTCGGGCTCAGTCACACGGACACATTAGAATTTTACAGCGTTTCGGACGCGATGATTTAAACGAGGGCTGTTTAAGTGTCCGAATAATGAAGCAAAATGATTTGCTGACTTAGAAGTCTTTTTCTCAAAGCAGGTCTCTGGGGTGAAAGTCTTTCTGAGCTTGTGATTGATTGTACAGGACCGTTTGGATTGGTTTCGGTTGTTTTACTGTGTTTTCTCGGTTCTTCTCACTGGTTTGAAGTGGGTGGGCTCAGCTGGGGGAAGAAAAGGTGTCACGCATTTCTCTGCACCAATCAGGATACCAGCTGTGGTCACACCAAACGCAAAGCACATTTTTTTTTTTTGCCTTGCATTATTTGCGAGAGTCTGACTTCGGGAATATTTATGTATTTTTTTGTTTTATTGGTTTCACCCTCGCTAGAAACCCTGGGAAGGAAGGCTTACCCTCACCGAGCTGTATTCACTGTATTCAGCGAGGCACGCGGTGGCCGATTTACAACAGCGGTATGGACCCAAAATAAACAGATTTCTGCTGTTATTTAATTGCAGTTAACGAATAAAAAGGATGCCAAAATACATCAATGATGATGCTGGTTTGTAAAAAGTCTGACTTCATGGTCCGCAGGACGACAAGCAAACATCTGTTAAATGCTTGTTTTCTGAATGCTAGGCTATGCTAACATTTTAGCTGCTCCATCAAAACTCAACATAACGTCTTCTAGGCATAAATACGGTATTGGCGTTATGGTTTCTACAATTTAGTCTGTGGTTTATGCTCGTACATTTATACACAACGAGCTGTGTACTAACTTCTAGGAATAGAAGTACATGTTGTTGTACAACTTGTTAAGAGAGCAAGAGAGAATCAAAGAGAACCACAAACAGGGAGAATAGTTTATTTTTGACACACACACACACACACACACACAGCTGTGACCCGTTACACTGTGTCTGGCAGCAGAGGGGGGAGGATGGGGGGGGAGACCTTTGACCCTGCATTTGATCGTCCCTCTGTGCCGGAGTGAGAGAGAAAACACAGAAGTGTAACCCAAGCCCCTACCAACCTCTCCTCTTCCTCCTCCTCTTCCTCCTCACGGTTGATCTGACACTTCTCCTAAACATAACCATGTGGAGTCTCTCTCTGACCCTCTTTCTGTGTCTCGCGCTCTTTCAAACAGGGATGATATGAGGCAACTTCTTAAAGTCAGAACACCATGCGCACACACACACACACACACACACACACACACACACACTCGCTCTGATTTCAGTTTATTTCTCTTCACCCCTTACCTCCCCTCTGTTTTTGAACTCCCCCTCCATCTTGTTTTCCTTCTCCAGACTCCTGTCATTTCAGCTTAGTTTTTGGTCTCCAGTAACTCCTGAGATACTTGTTGGGCTCTCTTTTAGCTGTTAAATGCTCCACAATGTTAGTGCCTAGCTGTTTATTATCTTGCTTTGTTGAATACTCGATTCTGATTGGTCGGCTATGAATAACAGATCGTTGCTGTGGACCAGGTGGCAACCTCAGTTTTTTACAAGTGAGGCCGATGCGGAAGTGTCTTAAAACTTTCATTCTCTCTACTGACCATCAGAGGGCGACTCCTCTGGAAGTCTGGTTGTATAGAAGTCTGAGAGAAAGACTCTACTTCTCTCTTGATGTATTCCCTCAGTAAACATTGTAAACATGAGTTTATGTCTCAATCTCTACTTCAAGTCTTCTTCAATACAGCATGATGTTCATTTAGTAAATGATGGTCATTTAGAGTCAAACAGACCATAAAGCAGGGGGCTACCTTTTGATTGACAGGTCACTATCACGGCGTTGTCTGTCTGGGAGTTGTCTTTGTTTCCGTTTTAGGAGTTGAACGCCTTTTCAGCTGGGTTTTCAGTTCATGGAAGTCAGTTGTGACACTTTGGTCACCTAAAAATGTCTTATTCAGCGTTTGGTTGTACCTGGCACCAACCTTCTCTCTTCACTTCTGGTTGCAAAAAAACAAGATGGCGAAGGAGAAGGCCAAAAACCAGGATGGCGAAGACCAAAAACCAGGATGGCGAAGACCAAAAACCAGGATGGCGAAGACCAAGATGGCGAAGTCCAAGATGGCGAAGTCCAAGATGGCGAAGACCAAGATGGCGAAGTCCAAGATGGCGAAGGTCAAAAACCAAGATGCCGTTGACCAAAATTGTCGAACCCAAGGCTTCTAAAACGGCAGTCTGCAAACCAATGGGTGACGTCACGGCGACTACCACCTCTTCTCTCGTCACGCAGCTCGTCCGCTTTTTAACAACTGCACTCGCCTTCTCTGCTCTCTGCTTTTGTTGGACAGAATTGTTGCTTATCTCTTTTTCATGAACAGCAGGATGACTGTAAATCTTACTCCAACTCTTTCTCAACTTTTCACCCTGACCCCATCTTTCTACCTTTTCCTCTTGTCATTGGAAAAAAAAAGGTTTTCTGTTGCTTGAAAACAACTTATTTTTGGGAGAGATTTCTCTCCAGCAACATGGTGGTTAATTCAATCTGACTCTTTGTTCCGTACTTTTCTTTCAACATTTTTCACATTTTCTGGGCTAAAGTGGATTACACCCTTCCATCGTCACTGTGATTTGTGGTCAGACGCTCCTCTGTTCTTGGGGAAGGAGTTTAATTGCAGCATTTCTTTGGTCTGCCGAGTCTTCCTCCGGGGTTTTTCTCTCCGGCTGTTTTTCCTCCGTTAGGAGAAAGAGAAAAAAGTCTGAACTAACTGTCTTCCCCAAACTCTCCTCGGCATGTAACGGATTACTCTCCCTGCTCAGCTCCTCCTGCAGTCTTTCCCTTTCTCTCTCTCGTGTGTGTGTGTGTGTGTGTGTGTGTGTGTGTGTGTGTGTGTGTGGGGTTTCTTTTGGGTTGGAGGAGGGGAGCTTTTGATTTGCCGTGCAGTCAGACGAGGGAGGTCGTCTTTCAGACCAGATATGGAGGCTGAAAGAAAGACTCTTCACAACACTTGGAGACTTTACTTCTTGTGCTCCTGACCAAAGAGGATATGAACGAGGGAGGAGATCTACTCTTTCCTCCTCATTCTTAAGAAGTGGGCTGCTCTTTTTTGCACGGTTTTGAGGAGGCTCTACCTGTGACTGAATTGCATGGGTTGCATTTTTCGGCTACAAAGGACAAATAGCCGGAGGATTACATCGTCAGGATCTGCTGTGTCCTGGATTCTGGTTTCACCTCTGAAAGTAACAACGTACCTTCACTGAACATATGAGGAGTTTGGCTTTTACCACAGCATTCGCATGTTTGACTATCCTGCTTTAATCACGGCAGTCATTCGGCAGAACTTCTTGTGTTTTTCTTTCTTCTCCTGAAGAGTCTTCCTCTTATCTCGTCAGTCATCCTTCATCTTTCTCTCCTTTGTGTGCTCTGGAGAAGGAGGAGCTCAGGACCAAGAATAAGTTGTTTTTTGGAGGGGACAAAAACAGTCCTTTTTGATTAGTTGACTCCGTCCTCTACATGGAACCACTCTGAACCAATCAGAACTGCATCGCCAGCCAGCGATGGACTGCACGGCGGCTATCCTGAAGGCGTGCGCCCGCTCCAGGACCAAGTGGTGCCGGCATGAGCGGTCCTCCGACCGTCGACCGGGGAGGCCGGCGGACGGCTGCGGCTGCGGCGGGGACGCCGCGGCGTCGAGGGTCGTCGGCCGTGCTTCTTCCGTCCTGCGGCGCTTGCTGTTTTACGCCTGTTGTTGTCTGTTCCACGAGGACGTCCCCGACCGATGTCGGGAGCGGTACGATCGTCCCGGGGCGACACAGAGAGGAAGAGGAAGTGAGGAAGAAGGTGAGAGTGAAGGACTCTCTCTTGATCTTCCTGTTTCAGGCAGACAGGTTTTTATTGATGTCAGTATTTGGAGTTTTTCCCGTATTTTTACTGACTACTCTGCTTACTATTTACTTTTGGGGTTGTATATTTCAGGGAAATGTGTGTTGTGAGTATGGACAGTAAGAATCAGCCTTTGTTTCATTATCGTTCGTTGCCCAATGTAATGTTTCCCAAGCCGTGTTTCCATTCACATACTCATAGACATTTATTTTAGTATGGAAATGGCCAAAATTCAATAAAACTTCCTGACTTTTGCAAAAAGGTTTTTCACGTTAGCTGGATGGATTATGAAAACAACTTCATTGAATACATTCTAATGTAGTAAGCATTAAACCAACAGATATTACTATGATGCGCAAATGCTTATCTTCGTTTCCGGACATCAGAAAACATGGACAATGCTAGCTGATATGAAAGAACAATAAAACTTCCCCAATTGAAACAAATTCCCGAAGACCTCCATTTTTCTCTCGTAGATGGCCATACTGACTTTTTTGGTTCCCGTTTAGCAACTTCTTCTTCTTCTCCTCTGTTCACTGGCAGATTATTTAGTTTATTTGCTCCAAACCAGCTTATTGAAACGTGCCTAACTCGCATTTCTCTATTGTCATTATAAAAGTTGGCTTAAAACTCATTTGACCATTTATTGGAAATATGGCTACAGAGGGTTCTTCCATTAGTCTCCCTAAATAGCTGAAACATGTTCCAGAGAGAGACTATCTGCGCCACAATATGCAACCAAGGACTAACATGCTAACACAATGCCTGTTGCTAGCTACAGCATGTCATGTCAGCCTATCGAAGTATTGTTTTAGCATGAATGATGAAGTTAGTCGTTAGCATGCTAAGGAAAGCTATGGAGATGCAAGTTACAGTAGTTAGCGTTGGCACTTGCAAACATTATATTGCATAGCTTTCTGATGTATGTATTCCACTACAACACAAGTCACAAAATGCTACTTGAAAATTGCTGGCAGTTGCTGTGGTTTTTCAACGATGTTGTTTACTGCCCACTGACATTTTGTCATCAGATGGTTCTCAGGAAGCTCTCTGAGCTAGCAAGCGTTTTGACTGTTGGCAAGATAGTTGTCAAGGGTTGGCGTCTTGCTGTTGGTCAGTGGCGTGCATGTCAAAGTTTACTTGTTTGACTTGACTTCTATTTCTTCACCCCCGCTAGCAAATCCATTAATTGCAACAATTATGTTGGATATTATTTATTTCTCTGCTACATGTAGCTGTTTAAATGCTAGAGTGCTTTTCTTTTTATTCCCAGAGGGCTAACAAATCTGTAGCTCTAGTTTAATAACAGCTGTAAATGAACGGTGCCAGTAAATTTACGGCACGTAACCAGTACTTATACTCTGTATAGGTTTTCATTTATTACACTACACAAAACTATCATTTGTCAGCTTCCTATTTCACATCTGACATCAAAGTCAAAACAGTGTTAAGGAGAGCAGACTAGCACCAAAGTCGACCAGCTTTCGTACAGATCCTACCTGTTCACAGTACAACTTGTGTGGCCTTCATTGCCACTCAGGAATTTCTCAGTGTCGGGTTGCTTGATGGAAAAGAATTTGCCTGTCTTGCAGGTGGTATTGGCGACAGTTGTCCTTGTCTTAGATGCCGCATACATCTTCAATAGCTCTAGGGAGGTACAATGAAATAAGATAGAATGTTTGATATTCTTGCCTTTTTACGTGAATCGAAATAAATAAATGAATAGAAATGTGTTTTAACATATAATACGGAAACAATACTAAACTAAAGTTAAGAGAGCTATGTACTCAATCAAAACACAGTGGCATACTGTAGGTTTCTGAGTCGCAAACTGAGGAACAGAAGGAAAGTTTGTCAAAGTTAAAAGACAAACTGAGCGTCTTTGTTGCAGTAAATGTCTCAACGTCTTCTTGAACTTTTAGCTTCAAAGCCACCAGACAGTGAGACAAAAACAAATATTTGTGCATCCTCATGAAACATATGGAGCTGGAAGCTTGGTGACTTAGTGATTACTTAACGGGCAGGATGAGTAGGATTTGTCGGTTGGGGTCAACAAACCCGAGATTCACTCTCGTTTTGGACCGAGCCTTGTCCGCCTCACATGTTCCTGTTTCTTCTGTGCGGTGTCGGCTAGTAATGTGCAAACCTACCTGACGCGTTATGAGAGGCAATAAGCAACGCCCAACCCACAAAACCATGTTTGTTTGTTATTGTGTTATTAATAACCTACTCTGAACGCTGCTTTGTCACTTTTTGACCCTCCCAAAAAGTGACAAAGCAGCCGACTGGCTGCTGAAAGCGTTATCTTTCAGCAGCCAGACGGCTTTAGCGGGTGAGTCAAGCTAGCTAGCTAGCTAGCTAGCTGGCTTTAGCTAGCCGGCCTAGCTTCACTTACCTTTTTTCTCTGTGCTCTCTAAGGTCAGCGCTTCAGCTCAATGTGAAAGCTTGACGAACAAATTGATGAGCAACCTCACAGAATCCTAATCAGGGTTTGTTTTTTTTGTTCATGCGATGTTTCTGGAACACAGTGTTTCACTCACTGTGTTCCTTTGCGGTACTTTTTCCCGCTCGACTGTCTTCATGGCTGAAAATAACCAGCGCTAAAAACAGCATTAAAGTTCAATGTGTCGTCCAGCCATGTCTGAAAACCCAAGTGTTTATAACTGTTCAGAATGGCCAAACTAAAAGGCATAGAGAAGGAAGAGACGTGATGATCGGATATGGGGATGAAGGAAGCAAGGACAAAGGGATCAGAAGCTACAGTAGTTAAAGAGACAGAAATGTTAAAGTCTCCGTATCTGATCTTTCCATCTTATTTTTCTTCTTCTAAAAATGACTCGCACACCCTGTTATTGGCTAACCACACACACGTGCATGTGTGCGCACATGTGCACACGCAGTGTGCTTTCCAGTGTGTTTTGTGTTCGGTTGGTTTTATTTTCTGTGTGTGTGTGTGTGTGTGTGTGTGTCTGTTTCTCTAGTATTTAGTCCCACAGTCAGCAATTTATAGCTGTAATTACAGACAAAGAAAGAGACAGAGTATGAGCTTTCATGCTGTGGCTTACAGCTGTGTGTGTGTGTGTGTGTGTGTGTGTGTGTGTGTGTGTGTGTGTGTGTGTGTGTGTGTGTGTATTCTTGGCAAATATGTCATAATAGTGAATATGTTAATATGGAGATCAATTACTGTTCCCCACAAAATCTTCCCTGTGGGATTTGCGTTCATGCTTTTTATGTGTGTTGTATGTGTTTTAAGTAGTTTTTTTTACAATTTGCTCTATTTTCATTCCCATTTATCTGCTTGGATAAGCTGCATATCTCCAATATCACAGTGTGAGGAGGCGGGGCAACAAAGTATTTATACATATACACTTTTTGGGTTGTTCCAGTGGTCAAGTCTGTGTTTCCACCACTGCAAATTCAATTTGTGTGGCTTCATTTCTATTTGTACTTGGCAGCAAGGCGTTTTTTGGGTCGTAATGCATTCGCAAAGCTGATATTAAAGGGTGCTTAAGAGTTAAATGGCAAGACCATAAAGACTAGAAACAAAGTCGATGAGTGGAATACTCTGGAGGTATGTGTAATTGTGTTCATAGAAATGAAACCCTCAACGAAAAACCTTTTCTTCGTGCTCTCCAGGTGAGGAGCAGGAACTAGGACCCCCACCCTCAGTAGACGAGGCGGCTGATGCTCTGATGACCAGACTGGGCTTCCTGCTGGGGGAAAAGATCATCAATGAAGAGCCGGGGTCCTCTTACCACGCCCAGGATGATGGACAGGTAATCAACACGTATGCGGATGCAAACTTAGACACATTTAGGATGTTTTTAGATGGTTCCAGCAGGATTAGCCTTGGACAGACGGACACTGAGATACGCCTGCATGCACACACCCTACCGAAACATAATCTCCTGGCAGAGATGATAAAACACCAAAGTAAATCTGTGTTTGCCTGTTTAATACTTTGTTTTCAGCAGCAGCTGGGCTTGTTGCAGGTTTAAATGTACCGTAAAATGTGGGTTATAAGGCGACTTCGGTGGTTGTCGGGGAGCTAGCTGTCATGTTTTTAAATACACGAGACGTGAGAACAAGCTGATCTTAACTGTAATGCCGTGTTCACACCAAAAGAGTTGCGAAATATTCGCGCGACCAGATTACATGTTAAGTCAATGCACAGACGCGAATGGTTGCCTCTATCGCGCCGCGAATATTCTCCAATTCGCAAATCTGCTTTTTCGCCTTTTCGCTGGCGTTGAAATATTTTACGGTACTCCTGCATATGGATCATATTGTTTATCCTGCTGATGTATTATTTCCACACCAGTATCCACAAAGGAGATACTGTATGTTTATAAAACATGTTTTATGTAAAGCTCAATTGAACCAACATTAGCGCTTTTATGCTACGTTAGCTACTGAATGTATACCCATCTGCTGCTTTTGCTTTTTAATGTTTGTAACAGTGAATGAGGACCTTCCCGGTTTTACAGCAACAGTGTTGTTTCCTGAATTTCAATGTTTCCATTGGCTTAGTTTAAAAAAAAAAAATGCAGGGAGTGCGGATAGTGACAGTGTGGGCTCTGTGGTCGCTCTGACAGAGTAGCATCAGGGGGCGGGGCTTAGCGAAGGCTGCTGCTATAGATACCTCGTGTACAGACATAGGAACGAAACCCTTTATAACTTAGCTAAACAATGTCCCAGAATTGCTGAATTGGCCCGCTGGGGATCAATAAAATGTATCTTGTTTTAGTAAAAGTGCTCCAGCCCTTTGCCGACTAACCAGCTGGCCAAGTTGTGAGCTTAGATTGTCACACAGCATCATGGTGAGGAGCGAGTGTGGTCAGTTTAAACTAGCTCCTGTTGGCCTTATGTTACATTGGGTAGTTCAATGTACTGAATCGTATTTAACATCCTTAACTTAAAACTCACCTTTTGCAGCTTTATTTTAACAAGAAATGTTTGATGGATTAATCAATCCTGTCTTTTTCAACTATTATCATTTTCGTTATTATAGTAGAGGTAACTCTTTATAACATTCATAAGCAAATTAACTGATACGAGTACCATAAAATTATACTTTGATTCATTACTCAGTCAGTAGAAATAGCAATAAGTCTTTTGCTAAACTGATGTGATCTGGATATTAGTTACTGTATATAAGATACTCATAATACTGCGTGAATATATTGTTTGCACATTTTTTAGCAACTTCAATTTAAGTCAAATGTTTCTTTGTTCTTAAAATTACATATTCTGTCCTTCGTCTTTCAAATTAAATAATGTTTCTTCTGTATGCATGACTAAAAGACATTGTTGCATACACATCGTATATACAAGAACGTGAGGATGACATCTCATCTTTCCCCCACAGAGGATCTCTCCTTCCTCCAGCCTGGCCAGTAGCAGCACCTCCCCTTGCTCCACACTGCCGCCTCCTGCTGGAGGGGAAGGCAACAACAACGACAAGCACGCCTCCTCTAACCACGCCTCCTCTAACCACGCCTCCTCCAACCACGCCTCCTCCAACCACGCCTCCTCCAACCACGCCTCCGTCACCTCCCCCACCTCAACGCTGGAGAGCAGAGACAGCGGCATCATAGGTGACATGCCGGTGTAGATACAGCTTCTTCAAAAATAAACCCTTTCACTGCGAAGTAATTCACTTTTCTTTCTCCCTCTCTCTCTCTTTCAGCCACGTTGACCAGCTACTCCGCCGAGTCGGCAGCAGAGCGCGACGACAGCGTCAATTATCCTGTCGGCGGCAGCAGTCTGAATCTCTGGCAGCAAGGGGGCCGGCCTGTGGTGGCCTCCACCTCCTCTTCCTGTATGGGAGCAGGAGGAAGCGCGAATGACGGCTTCCTGTACAGGGTGGAGGACATCATGGCCGCCTCGACTTACAGCCTCAACAAACTCCACCCTGACTGGGGCCCTGGCTCCGCCCGCTCGTCAGGCTCCACCCACTCCATCCCGCTCTACCTCATGCCCCGCCCTAATTCAGTTGCTGGTAAGATCACAAATGGATGACGCATAGAAATAGAATAAGAGAAAAAGGGACATTTCCATTTAGATCAACGTAGCAGTTTGGTCAGATTGGCGACCATTATTACGTGTAATGTTGCCATTGTGACCGTTGTAGCTAACTTCCGTGTAAACTAAATCGACCTGCTGCAAGTCACGACTCACGAATGTGAGAATTTGCAGTAACAACTAAAACAAGTGCAGTATTACTGTTACAAAGCATAGGGAAGCATAGGGAAGCTAAATTCTACTGCCAAATGAGTGACAACGAGCTAACCAGCTCGCTAACCAGCTCGCTAACCAGTGGACAGCTGGCTAGCATACTTTATTTATTGCTACACTGGTGACAGAAAATGAGCCGAACCGGGCCTTTTCACGCAGGACGCAGTTTCAGCTTCACTCACGTTTGTTGTGACGCAGCAAAAAGCTTCAGTCAAGCTATCGGAAAGAAAAAGGGTTTCAGAGCGCAGTATTGTCGCATTCACTGAGAAAGGCCTTCAACGGTCCCTCCGCCTCGATCCCCGCCGGCCTGGAGAAAATGATAACAGCCGTACAAGTATGTTGATGTGTGTTCTCACCATAGCAACTGGCAACAATCGCCATTTTCTTTTGTGCTTGTCATAAGAGCATGGAAAACCGTTTGATGTCTGTCTGTGTTAGAGAGAGTGAGTGAGTGAGAGAGAGAGAGAGAGAGAGACTCAAGTGGTTTCCAGTCTTGCCGTGCGCTCCCACACACACTTTCCTGTTAGGAAGGAAATACATCACTCTCTCAACCAGAGTGCGTTCACTAGTGATAGTGAGCGAACAAAGCCTTGCACCATGAGATAATGATGTGATCTCTCTGGGTTCCAGCAGAGCTCCTAACAAACAGAGGCATATTTATAGAGCAGCCTTCATTACTAACACGATTCAAAGAGCGGCCAGCTGCTTCACAGCTGCAGTTCAGCATAACTTGAGGTAACTTCATGAGTATTAAATCTTTTTAGGCTTGATGAGACGAGAATAGCAAATGAAAAGTGATCTCACTCCGATCTTTTTATTTAAAAGTAATACCTGCTCAAGTTGTTAAAGCTTAATTAATCAATATTTTTTTTTTTCTAAAAGAGCGCAATTATGCTTGAACTTATGAATTTGTCCCACAAGGGAAGAAGGTGAGATTGGAGGCCAAATATTCATCTACAACTTCGTAACTCTGTATCGGGCTGCATTTGCTAAGCCCCGCCCACTTCTGAGTGATCCAATCAAACCGAAATGTCTCGTAACTAAAGTACATATTACGTTTCACTCTGAAACGCATCACAATACAGAAGCTAAAGAGGTCCCATCTTCTCTTGCGCTGTGACTTTAAAGGACGATATTAGCTTATCGCAAATAAGCTGTTGTCATATGTATCGATCGCTATGTGACAATAAATTGCTGTCGGTCGGATCAATAAATCATCAACTGTTTACTTAAAGGACTAGTTCAACATTTTTTTAAATACACTTATTTCATATTGTAGTCAAGCTGTGGTTAGCCTAGCTTAGCATTAAGTATGGAGGCAGGGGGAAGCAGTGAGCCTGGCTCTGTACACATTTTTATTATCGTGTAATAACACCTCTTAAAAACATTAACGAGCCTGTAGGTTGTAACGTGTAGATAAAAACAACCAGGCTGAAAAACAAAGACCGTGCCTCTGTAACGTGTTCAGAACTCATCCTCCCTTTCCTCTTTTCCTCTCTCTGTCTCATAAAAACTAAAAAGGAAGGAAATGTCATGTATGACGTTTCTCAAAACACACACACACACACACACACACGCATACATACGCACAGGATGCGAGGCACAGCCTGCTCCCACGTTCTCTCTGGCTGTAGCGGATTGTAACTGGATTGAGTGGATCAAACTTTGGGTAGGTGTCTGTCTGACAACTCAAAGTGAACAATATTTACGCATGTTTTTGTTAGATTTCTATTCCGCTTTATACTGGCTGTAGTGAAAATCACGACACGGCATTTCTCGGGACAACGTCCCACAAATACTGCCTGTTCTTCCCTTCACTAGCGACAGATAAGAACAGGAATACAACGTTTCTGGAACATTAACAGACCTTTTATTTAGGCTGTGGTTGTATTTAGATATTATCTTGTTTCATGTCTTCATGCAGTGGTTCCTACAGGTTGTGGGTTTATTTGTTGTGGTTGACCACTGCGCACTGTGAAGCAATAAGATCAACACATTTCAAGTTAACCTTTAAGCCAGGAACTAGTCCCGCCCCTTAAAACCATCACCTGTCGTTAAAGCTTTTGAACAGAGCTGTTTCCCTCTGTTTCTAGTCCTTGTGCTAAGCTAAACTAAGCTAACCATTTTACATTTGCTGTACAGACATGAAAGTGGTTTCAATCTTCTCATCTAACTCTCACCAAATTGCCATTAATATATCTCCTGAAATGACAACTATTACTTTAAGAACAGAGTTGGATCCTTGTATGTTCACACCGCTAAACCTCTTCTTCTTTTTACGCACACACAATCAGAATTTTTGGTTTATCTAATGGGATTATATAATATAATATAATAAAATATATATATATATATATATATTTATATAATATAATAATATATTATCAGTAGTTTTTTAAACCCTCAAATAGTTATATCAGTATCTTTAAATCCAGTACCGGTCATGCTCTATTAGTTTGAATTATTATCATGGTTATATCAATATTATGGTGTGTGTGTGTGTCTGCCTGTCCTAGGCTAATCTCAAATACTACCAGACCCATCAAACTAATTTATTTATTTTTCTGTCCTCATTTATGGCTGTAGGCTCAAGGACCTCTCGTGATTGCGGTGACTTGCGCATACTGAAAAACACATTTTATGGACTGTTTTATGCCGTTATTGACGACTGATTCCTCACTCCTCTTAATCGGCTGGTAGACCGCAAGTGATCAACAACAGCCTCAGTCGCAAAAGGCATTTATGGCAATCAGCGAGGCTAAAAAGAGTCAGTTTTAGGCCACATGTTATCGCTCGAAAAACTGACATCTATAGAAATGTGTTGTCTCATTATGAATCATTATGCATCTGCAGACGCTAAGTTCTAGGATATCCATGAGCTTCAGGGAGAAGAAGCCGGTCGGACAACTAAAGCTGGAGCAAAATTACAACTTTTTTACTTTAGCTAGCAAACAATGTAATACAGAGCAGCGGAAAGACAGTTTTACCTGTCTCTCTTTTATAGCCGCATTACTACAAAAGATCCCGACAGCACGTTAAATTATTTCTTTATTTTCTTTATTTCAATTTGGGTCAGCTAGCATCTACATAAAACTCTTATTTCATTTTGGTTTAAACTTATTGAACACATTTTTTAGTTCTGTGCTTGGATGTTTTAATACCTAAAATAGCCCTTTTATAAGTTGTAATAACGTTCTCCCCTTACATTTCGTATGTAGCTTGGACATTTTATCAAAGAACACGATAAGATTTTAAACTTAAAAAGATCTAAAACCTTGTTTATGCAGAAAACCAACTTGTCCATCATTCTCTCCCTCCAGCCCCCAGCTCTGCCCACCTTGAAGATCTCTCCTACCTGGATGAGCAGCAGAGACACGCCCCTTCAAGGACGTCCCTCAGGATGCCCAGGCAGAACTCTGGGAGTCGTAGTCAACCGGACCACAGAGGTAAACGCACACGAACAAACGCATAAACGCAACAAAGCCGTGCTATTTTACAGACGGTGTTACAAACCTCCTCCCGCCTCTTCCTCTGCAGTGAGTTTCACTCCCTCCCTCAGCCTGAAGCCCCTCCACTTCGAGGTCCCGGGTCTCTCGTCCGATTGGCTGTTCACCGGCAGGGAGTGGCTCTTCCAGGAAGTGGACGCTTGTCTTCGCAGCGGCGACCCGGCAACCGGCCGAGGCGTGGTGATCGTCGGCAACATGGGCTTCGGCAAAACGGCTATCGTCGCCCGTCTGGTGGCCCTCAGTTGTCACGGAAACCGCATGTCGCCAACCGCCACCGGCAACCAGACCGCGGCTAAACGTACGCAGAGAGAGACGTTTCGTTATATGTACAAGTACAATTATCGTTTAAAAAAACAACCTGTCAGTGTGATGAAAGTGGCGCATGAATCCCCAAAAAAAGAAAAGTTATAGCCGTTTCTTTCACAATCCTTTCTTTCACAAAAGTGATTTTGTGCCCAACTCAGAAGTTGCAATTACTATTATTATAATCACATGTTGCTTCTTCCTGGGGGCTTGAACAAGACGCTGTGGATGTCCCCCAAACGTGAATTTTGTAGCAGATTACTATTTATTTTCTCTATATCCTCTTCTGTAATTCCACATTTTAAAGCCTTTATATATAAAAAATAACTATTCCAAATGTATAACTTGGAATTGGATAAAGTGGAATAGATTACTATGCTCTGGTTGTCAGCTGTCATATTTAGCTGTTATATTTAGCGACCTCCGCTAACCCTCGCTAACCTCCGGGTTACCAGCCCACCCTAATACAGCAGGCTAAATCCGGCCCTGACTTAGTCAGTTTAGACTCGACGTGAAGGCAAGTCTGTAAGAACATGTACATTAAAAAATAGAATGAAAAGACCGAATGGTGTTTTAGAATTGTTCCATTGCTAGCTGAATGTTTAACAGCGCTTGAAGGGGACATAGTAAATTGTTGGCAGTAGCCAACGTTGCATGCTTGCCAAAGGATCCCCAGTGAGTTATTCCAGCCATGGAGGCAACCTCGGCCCGTCTGTAAGAGAAGGCTGAGTCATCATGCAGAACCCAATGAAATCAGCCCGACTCGCGACCAGCAACCACACTCACGGCCGAGCCAAGCAGCAGGAAAACCCATTAATTCATGCAGTGGATAAAAAAAAACAGAGAGGAAGACAGATATGGTGTGTGTCTTTACATCTTTACTGAGATTGTGGAAAATAATATTCTTAATAATCCCTCACTCCAGATGCAGAGGCCGTTTCTTTCTCCCAAGACTCCCTGGGAAGAGGAGGAGACGAAGGAGGCGGAGGAAGCTGTCCGGGGACTCCGGAGATGAGGAGGAGACAAGAGGAGGCGCTGAGGAGACTTGCAGCACAGGTAACATCCCCACTTTACTAAAGATCCACTGTCTCACACAACAGATTACTAGAAAGCAGTAACCTGAAAGTAACCAAGTACATTAATTTAAGTACTGCACTTAAGTACGGGGTATTTGTACTCAACATTTTATGCTACTTTAAAATGCAGTGCACTACGTTTCCTTCAGTAAAATTACCATCCACCCACTAGCACCTCTAAAATTTCCGAATGAGCACGTCGTTACTCGCATCTAGGTCTTGTCATCGCCTTCGGGTTGCTAGGCAACCAGCGAACACACTATGAAGTCACTGCACTCGGCCAAGAAATGGTCTGGTGCACAACCCCCCTGTAGTAAAACCACAACTTTGGCTTGCTGTGCTAAGTTTTCCTGCAACCGTAAATCAGCCAGGAGCAGGAGGGGTGGTGGAATAGCCTCAAGTCTTAGTTTAGCTTCAGACTCGGCTCTGCTGCCTCTCGACTCCGCTTTCAGTAGCATTTGGTCCGGCGGGTCCTGGGTGGTCGGTGATCGGCTCAAGGTCGGCTTCCCACGAATGAATCCTCATCACAAAATGTCCGTCCGGTGGAAACTTAAGCGGCTGGTGATGAAATCAGCAACAGCAAACTCAAAGGTCTTGCTAAAATCCGCAAATCGTGCGAATCATCTCTTCCTGTCTGACCTTGCAGGTAGTCGCGTATCATTTCTGTCAAGCTGATAACTGTCACACCTGCCTGGTCCCGGAGTTCGTCCACAACATGGCGGCGATGCTAAGTGACGCCCCCCAGCTGTCGGCCTATCGGGAGCTGCTGCACCGCACGCCTCAGCTGCAGAGCACGCTCAGTCTGCGCTCCTGCATCCAGGATCCGAGCTCCGCCCTCCAGAGAGGAATACTACAACCACTGGAAGCTCTCTACAGAGGTACACTGGGATGCTCTGTATTCTGCTGGCTTCTCTTCTGTAAAAGCCAGGCATATAAAACTCAATGGGTTCTGTTCTATATTGTTTTGTTTTCCAGAGAGGAAGTTGCAGGTGGACGGGGCGGGGCTTATTGTACTGATCGATGGGCTGAATGAGGCAGAGTTCCACCGGCCGGACTATGGCGACGCACTGACTTCCTTCCTTTCCCGAAACGTCCAGAAATTTCCTTCCTGGTTGAAGGTCATAACCACTGTCAGGACCGGTCAGCAGGTATACACACCCACAAAAAACAACTGTTGGATGATCTGTTAAACAATGCATTTATTTATTAAAGCTCCATGTAAGCTCACTATGTGTGGTGACCATCATCAAATTCCGGTTATTGACAGCAATAACACAATAACATTTTAGACTTTGATATCAGAGGATTGTTTGATTTTCTCATCTTTTTTATATAAAATTAAGACCTACAGATCTATTTAAAACTGTGTACTTCTCCAGTGTTCACAGGGGTGTAGAGAGAAAAACTTGATATCACAAGAGTTTAAAGCATCTTTTTTTATCCTTTCCAAAAATAAAACATGACACAAAGAGCAAGAAAACAAACTCAATTCAAAGAGTTCAAGTGAAGAAATCTGTTCTAACTAGTTTACAGTAGTAAAGTTAAGCGAAGGTTAGCATAACTAGTTTACAGTAGTAAAGTTAAGCGAAGGTTAGCATAACTAGTTTACAGTAGTAAAGTTAAGCGAAGGTTAGCATAACTAGTTTACAGTAGCAAAGTTAAGCGAAGGTTAGCATAACTAGTTTACAGTAGCAAAGTTAAGCGAAGGTTAGCATAACTAGTTTACAGTAGCAAAGTTAAGCGAAGGTTAGCATAACTAGTTTACAGTAGCAAAGTTAAGCGAAGGTTAGCATAACTAGTTTACAGTAGCAAAGTTAAGCGAAGGTTAGCATAACTAGTTTACAGTAGCAAAGTTAAGCGAAGGTTAGCATAACTAGTTTACAGTAGTAAAGTGAATGTTAGCATAACCAGTTTACAGTAGTAAAGTGAATGTTAGCATAACTAGTTTACAGTAGTAAAGTGAAGGTTAGCATAACTAGTTTACAGTAGTAAAGTGAATGTTAGCATAACTAGTTTACAGTAGTAAAGTTACACTGAAATTATTATAACTAGTTTACAGTAGTAAAGTTAAGTGAATGTTAGCATAACTAGTTTACAGTAGTAAAGTTAAGCGAAGGTTAGCATAACTAGTTTATAGTAGTAAAGTTACACTGAAATTATTATAACTAGTTTACAGTAGTAAAGTGAATGTTAGCATAACTAGTTTACAGTAGTAAAGTTAAGCGAAGGTTAGCATAACTAGTTTATAGTAGTAAAGTGAATGTTAGCATAACTAGTTTACAGTAGTAAAGTTACACTGAAATTATTATAACTAGTTTACAGTAGTGAAGTTACACTGAAATTATTATAACTAGTTTACAGTAGTGAAGTTAAACGAACGTTAGCATAACTTGTTTACAGTAGAAAAGTAAACCGTTGCCGCCAAGATAAAGAGAGTTTGTAAAACACAGCCACGTTCGTTCTCGACTAGCACATGCTGTTCTCGATGCTATCAGAGATTAAGCTAGCGTGAGGGGCTGTGTCCTGCTCTTTGTTGGATTCTGGATAGTTGACACTCAAGCAGCCTCAGCCATCGTTACCCGAGATAGCAGTGTATTTGCTGAAGGCTTAAATGTCAGCCTTTTTTTCCCTGTGACATTTAATGTGACATTTGAAGTATATTAAACAGCCAGCACGGTTATGATGGGAATAAATACTTTTTTTCTCATCGTACTTTAAGTCCTAACACTATGCATCGAGTGAATATGTAAGACCCCTTTGACAAACAACAAACTCTAACTGCTAACAGACCTGAACTAAACTCTTTCACTGTGTGTGTTTTTCAATCAGGACATTGCTCGTTCTCTGCCTTTTCACTGCATCTCTCTGGACAGGATGGAGGAGAACAACGCCATCGACCAGGACCTGCAGGTAACATACACACCGTCTGCTGCCTGTCTGTCTCTCTGTCTATCTGGACATCTTTACACTTCTTTTATTTTCTTTCTCAGGGTTACCTAATGCAGCGTATCCACAGCAGTGCGGAGATCCAGAGCAACGTGTCGCTGACCAATGGTCGCCTCGACAACACGGCGCTGGCCAAGCTGATCGGCCACCTGAAGAGCCTCAGCAGGGGCTCCTACCTCTACCTGAAACTGACCCTGGATCTGATAGAGGGGGGATACCTGGTCCTGAAGAGTTCCAGCTTCAAGGTGGGGAAGCAGTTGAAGTTGAGCCACTAAAAGAGTTTGAATTGTCAGTTGAAGTGCAGTAACAGCGTGTGCGTGTGTGTGTGTGTTTTTGTGTAGGTGGTCCCCGTGAGTCTAGCAGAAGTCTACCTGCTGCAACTCAACATGCGGTTTCCCACCCAGTCTTCATTTCAGAGGGTTCTGCCGCTGCTCAACGTTACTGTGGCGTCGCTGCACCCACTGACCGACCAGCAGGTGTGTGTGTGTGTGTTTGTGTCTGCGTGCAACAACCTTAACAACCTTAACTTTTCCTACAGCGCCATCATCTGGTCAAACTTGTTATTTGTCCAAATAGTTTGGGACTGAACGGCAGCAGTGAGCTAACAGCATCGCTGTGCCAAAAGTACAGCCTCACAGAGCTGCTTGCATGCAGGCTGTAGACTGTTGGCAGTGTTGAAGTCGGTCCGACCCGTTCACACCGAACAAAAAGCCAACATTAGCCTTGTGTTATTGTAGCACAGGTCTGACCGCGGGGACTGTGTTTGTTCACGCTAGATGTCATAAATGACCAGACCTGCTGATTTGACGGTTCAAAAGGATGCCGAAATAACTACAGAATAATAATAATGTCTATTTGTAAAGTCATTACCACACGCAAACAACTTTTAAGATGCTTGTTTTCTGAGGTATTTTCTGATTCAATGATGTCAGTGACTACAGGGATGACAGGAGGAGAATCTAAACGTTGTGTGTGAACACAGCATAAGCCTTGTTGCCATATCTTACAAATATAATACAAAAACACTTGAAATGTGACCGCAAATTCAAAGAAATGCACGAGGTTTTCATTTGGTTTTGCCTTTCATGTATTTCTTGTGTTGCAAATGGACTACGATTGCATTTCGTTGTCCATCCCTATTTGTTGCATAATGACAATAAATGCCCCTTGACTCCTCCTCCAGCTGTTTGAGGTGGTTAACGCCAGCGCTCTGACCGGCGGGACGCTGCACTGGGGGGAGTTCGCGCACCGTCTGGAGCAGCTCTCCTCCTTGCTGCTGCGGCGGGGCGACGGCAGCAGGATGCTAAGCCACGCCTCCTTCAGGGAGTGGCTGATGTGGAGAGAGGAGGGTCAGGACGACAGGTTCCTCTGCGACCCCAGGTACGCCGCCGGGGGGGGGAGGGAGAGAGGGAGAGAGAGAGGGGGAGGGAGGGAGAGAGAGAGAGACGTCTTCACTTAATCTGTCTGTTTTGTCTCTCCAGGAGCGGTCACACTCTCCTGGCCTTCTGGCTCTGCCGGCAGGAAGGAAAGTTGAACCGACAAGAGACGCTGGAGCTGGGACATCACATCCTGAAGGCTCACATCTACAAGGTGCACACACACACACACACAGTCTGCGATTTATTTCTGATGCCTTAAAACTTGCATTCTCTCTACTGACCATCAGAGGGCGACTCCTCTGGTTGTATAGAAGTCTATGAGAAAATGACTCTACTTCTCTCTTGATTTATTCCCTCAGTAAACATTGTAAACATGAGTTTACAGCCGTACTTACTTTTAAGATAACATTACTTATTTCCATGATAACTTTACATATTTTTATTAGAGTGTTTCTTATTTCTATGCCATTCCTCACTGGAATTCCATGTGTCGTGCTAGCTAGCTAGCTAGCTAGCTGTAGCCGTGGGTATGTCCGGTGTGAAGCGAGTGCCACATACAAGTTGACCTCTGAACAGTTTTCCAGCAAGTCGCTTTATTTATTCATACAGAAGATATCTACCAGTCAATTATCCATCTCATTGTTTTGTTTCTGTGGCATCAATTCTCGTCTCCTCAGGGTCTGAGTAGGAAGCTTGGGGTTTCCTCCTCAGTTCTGCAGGGGCTGTGGCTGTCCTACAGCACGGAGAGCCTGAGCCCCGCTCTCTCGTCACTGCGCAACCTTTACACCCCCAACATCAAGGTAACATTTCACACACGCACGCACGCACACACACACACACACACACACACACACACACACACACACACACACACACACACACACACGCGCTAGTACCGGTGGACTGTAACTCGACTCCCTACTCGTCCAGGTGAGCAGGTTGCTGATTATGGGCGGGGCTGATGTGGACGTCCGTAGCGACGTCCTCAACAACGCCCCCCTGCTGTGTGTCCACGCCCACCTGGGCCACAGTGACGCTGTGGCG
Organism: Myoxocephalus aenaeus; assembly: GCA_038501785.1. NCBI lineage: Eukaryota > Metazoa > Chordata > Actinopteri > Perciformes > Cottidae > Myoxocephalus > Myoxocephalus aenaeus. The sequence continues at coordinate 228,283 of JBAMJR010000188.1, forward strand.
CTGCTGCTCGACCTTGGAGCTCAGGTACAACAAAAAAATATGTATTTATTTTTCAAAGTTTTTGTATGGAAACATTGTGTGAGGTTATGATCGAAAGTTTGTTTCAGTATCGCAACCAAACAGGTGGCTTTTTGCGTTGGTGTTCCAGGTGGATGCTCAGTCACAGGACGGTTTGACCGCGCTGGGATTCGCCGCAGCGGCTGGACATCTGGACATCGTCACCATGCTGAGTCAGCACACGGCCAAGGTGCCCGTCTACCTGTCGGCTTGCTAGGTGTTGTGGTTTAGAAGATTTAAAGCCGCTAGGTGCAGAATTTACACTTTAAAATGTAGACTGTGTACTTCAGTGCCCTCCTGTGGTCGTATCTAGAATGACGCCGTCTCCGGAAAGTTTTTGTCTTTTCTTTTAATTTCTCTTTATTTCTATAAAGAGATCAGTTCCAGCAGAGGTATGGACATTACTTCTGTAAGGTTTAGAACAGCCATTACAACAATAATAATAACACAAACAATAATAAGACATAGTGTTATAATACAGATATACAGGTTCATCATCACACAATCAATTAAAAAAAGAAGAAAAAAATGAAGTACACCTTGGATTTTCTTGCATTTTTGCAAAAAATTATTTACATAAATTGTAGTCTGATATTCCTTAAAGTCACAATAATGGACCAGCTATGTCTACCTCAAAATAGTAACATAAAAACGTTGCATGTTTTGGTGTATTTATTTAATTATTTGCTTGAACATTCATGCAAGTTTGTCTTTTTTGGGTTACTTTGCAGTGTATTGTTAAATGTATTGTTTCCCCTTTTGGATTTTTTTATATCGACCTTCTTTGATGAATATTTCAATACAGAAGACCTTTATTTGAGTTATGAAATGGAATGTATGTGTCTATTATAGTAACCTTGATGAAGATCACAAATGACCGTTATTCCAAAGAGTTCACTATTTTGTCCTTTTGTCCCTGCAGAATTAACATCATTTAGAATAATAACAAATGGACTTCATGTCTTCAAAAACAGATCTTGGTGTCCTCAGAGTCTAAATACTAGTAAATAACTTGGACATGGACATCGAGTTCAATAATTTCCTGTCTCTCAATAATCCTGCATCCCGTTAGCACGGCCATTAGAAGACCCAACCTTCAGACTTGTTTGCACCGTGGCCCACTGCTCAGCGCTTTGCATCGTCCCGGGTGCTCAGGGCGCCTCCTCTTAGCCTCTCCCTCTGTCCCCGCCTGTAGGCCGGCCACGTGGACGGCTCGGGCCGGTGCGTGCTGGTGCACGCGGCTCAGCGCGGCCGCCTCGAGGTGCTGCGCTTCCTGCTGAGGCGCGCGGACTGGAGCTGCACTTCCTGCTGCGGCCAGAGGGGGGCGAGCCGGTGCCAGGCGGTGCATCAGGCTCTGATCGCGGGCGCCAGCGCGGGGCACGCCGAGGTCGTGTCGTACCTCCTGGATCTTCCGGAGGAAGACGAGGATGAGGAGGAGAGACCTGAGATCAACACGGCCGACAGTCTGTGGGGAGAGACAGGTACAGCAAGAACTGTCTGCAGCGAGTGTTCATATATATATATATATATATATATATATATATATATATATATATATATATATATATATATATATATATATATATATATATATATATATATATATACTGCGCCCCCATTACATTTCATTTAGCTGATGCTTTTATCCAAAGCGACTTACAATAAGTGCAATCAACCATGAGTACAAACTCAAAACAACAAGAATCAAGAAAGTACAAAGTGCTATTAGTGCCACGAGTCATTACTATTAATATTTTGGTACCAGAGGTATTTTGATACTTCAGGACTGTTGCTAATGCTGCAGAAATACTACTGATTTGATCAGTTTTACTAATTTACTTATCTGTATATTTATCACAAATATATTAAACGTAATATCTATGAAGATAGTGTATGATATATACATTATATATTTAAAATCATTTGAAGTGCTACAGTTTAAGTTGGTATTTGTTATTTGGGGAGTGTTGGATTACAGTGTTCACAAGCCACTTCTGAAAAGTGAACCCATTGCATAAGTGCCTTAAACTTGAACTATCTCTAATGTCCACCAGGGGGCGACTTCTCTGGTTGTATAGAAGTCTATGGGAAGATGATTCTACTTCTCTCTTGATGTATTCCCTCAGTAAACATTGTAAACATGAGTTTATGTCTCAATCTCTAGTTTCAAGTCTTCTTCAATACAGCATGATGTTCATTTAGTACATTATGGTCATTTAGAGTCAAACAGACCATAAAGCAGAGTGGGCTTTAACCCTTTCACAGTTCACAAAAGTCAATTGTACACGCCTATGTATCCTGCACTACAACAGTGTAAAGATGAGACTAAACTAAACTTACTTGTACATTATTAGTACTAAATACTGGAGGAATCCTAGTCTCAGTTTACCAGGTTCAGAACAAAGAAGTCAGACAGAAGTTGCAGAAATTCATCAGAAATCTCACTTGAGAATACTAGAATATGTCAAGTTGAATTTAAGTTGACTGCCAACTAAATCTAGTGGTCTACTAAGGAAAGCCATTTGTTTGTGTTCGGGCCCTTCATTCATCTTTAATCTGTCCTTCTCATAATATAACATATTAAGGACGAGTATGTTCCCCGTCGTCTTATAAAATGTTTTCTCTTCTTTAGAATTGCGAACCCCTCAATTTCTTATCATCTATGATATTATAATTCTAAATGTATGGTACTCTGTTTGTCTTATTTGGTTGAAATAACATCTACTGTCGACCTTCATCGTGCGAGTAGGAAACCTGTCTCTGTGCGTCTCTGCAGCTTTGACGGCAGCGGCAGGAAGCGGCAGGCTGTCTGTCTGCCGCTTGTTGTTGGATCAGGGAGCCGCCGTGGAGCAAAGCAACAGGCGGGGTATGGCTCCCCTTTTTAGCGCTGTGAGACGTGGCCACCTGCAGGTACAGTGGAACACACACACACACACACACAGAATAAACGCTTTTTGGTGTTGCAAAAATGTTGAGCTTCCGTCTCCGCTTGTGTCGATCAGGTGGTGGAGCTGTTATTGAGTCACGGGGTGGAGGTGAACATGGTGGACCAGCAGGGTCGAACGTCCCTGATGACGGCAGCCTCGGAGGGACAAATAACCACAGCCCAGCTGCTACTGGATCATGGTGAATGACAGAATTGACAATCGGTCCGAATGTTAGGGGCCCCATCCATCCATAGGGGGCGCAAGCAATCCATAGGATTCTATATTCATTCTGTACACATGACATCTATTGCTACTGTCCTTCCGGGGAGAGGGATCCTCCTCTGTTGCTCTCTGAAGGTTTCTTCCCCTTTTGAAAGTTTTTTTTTCTTCTGTTTTTTTGGGGAGTTTTTCCTGATCCGATGAGAGGTCCCGGGACAGGGATGACGTACGTGTACAGATTGTAAAGCCCTCTGAGGCAAATTTGTGATTCTGGGCTATACAAAATAAACCGATTTTGAATTGAATGCGGGTGCCATCCATTCATAGGGGCCCCATCCATCTATAGGGAACACCCTTAATCCGTAGCGGCGGTATCCACCCATGGGGACACGATTCACATGGGTGTCATCCATCAATAGGGGCGCCATCCATGCATATGACCCCAATGTACACTGAGATGAATCTCTCTGTCTCCAGGAGCCTCTCTCGACCAGACTGACAAGGAAGGCTTAACGCCTCTGAGCTGGGCGTGTCTGAAAGGCCAGCTCCCAGTGGTCAGAGAGCTGGTGGAGCGAGGTGCAGCCACAACCCACGTGGACCGCAGCGGACGGACACCTCTGGATCTGGCAGCGTTCCGCGGTGACCCAGAAGTGGTGTGTATAGCCGATGCAGTTGTCGTATTTCCCACATTATAGAGTATGTCTGTCCCTGCCTTAGCTGTTTCGAGTGTGTGAAGTGTCCATATTCAAAGCTAAATGGGTATCTTCTTCTTAGTATTTGTTGATAATAGCAACAACAAATAGCTGATTATTTTAGCTAAGAAATCTTTTTACATAAATAAAACATGCTAAACATTGCCTTTCTCTGTGTGATGTTCTGCATCAGGTGCAGCACCTGGTGGATCACGGTGCGTCGGTGGAGCATGTGGATTGCAGCGGGATGCGTCCTCTTGACCGGGCGGTCGGCTGCAGAAACACTTCGGCTGTCATCGCTCTGCTCAAAAAGGGAGCCAAGATAGGTAGGAACATGTCTCAGTAAAGCTGTTCCCACGATTCATGTTGTTTTTGCAATTAGAGATGCGTACAGGAAATGTTTGATGGCAGAAATTGACTTGTAGGGGTATATGGTATGTGTTACTACTTTGCACAATATTCCAAAAAACTAAGATTAGTTGTAATTATGCTATTTCTACAAGACTTAAACAAAATATAAAACATGTGTTAATTTGTATTTCTTTAACCTCTTTGGACAGAGCCAGGCTAACTGTTTTCAATATTTATGCTAAACTACCCGGCTACTGGCGGTAGCTTCATATTTACCATACATATATACTCATCTGTAGAGAGTGGTATTAATGTTCTCACCTCACTTTTAGAAAGAAAGCAAATAATAGTCAAGATGGTGGTAAATGTGTGAAGAGGAAAAAGGGCACATGGCTCATGTTTTGAGTGGAACAAAGGAATCCACTTTAGCTTTTGTGCGTCAGTAGTCAAAAGCCAAAACATGAACTGTGTTTTATAAATGGACACATGGCAAAACCAACCACTTGGTGTGTGTGTGTGTGTGTGTGTGTGTGTGTGTGTGTGTGTGTGTAGGACCAGCGACCTGGGCCATGGCAACCTCTAAACCAGACATCTTAATGGTTCTGCTCAGTAAACTGATCCAAGAGGGAGACCGACTGTACAAGGTAACACACACGAGCACAGGCAAACTCACATTTAATCAGATACACACACACACACACACACGTCCATGTATCTGATGTTGTACGTATTCTGTGTGTGTATCTGTAGCAAGGTAAAGTGAGGGAAGCTGCTCACTCCTATCAGTCGGCTCTCCAGAAGTTTCCCGGTGACGGGCTGAAGACGTCCAGGCAGCTGCGGGTGTGCGTGCTGCTCAACCTGTCTCGCTGCCACCGCAAGATGAACGTGAGTCTCTCTCTCTATCTCCCTCCATCACATGGAGGCACACACTGGAGATGCATCATCACAACATCATATGTAGTTCATGGTCTAAAAATGACCCGCCCTTCATTATCAGGAATTCTTTTCTATCTTCTTGCAGGATTTTGGCCTGGCGGAGGATTTTGCCACCAAGGCGCTCGAGCTGAAGGCTAAATCCTACGAAGCCTTTTACGCCCGAGCCCGCGCCAAACGAGGACGCAGGTAACCATAGCGACATAAGGACGAACCAACTTTGACCAAATTCATGAACTGCTCCCTTTAACTGAATTGCGGAAGTGTCTTACACTTGCATTCCTTCAAATAGCTTCAATGACCAAAACAAGTCTGATTGTATAGAATTCTATGAGAAAATAAGTCTTCAATACAGCATGACCATGTCATAGATTAGGGTCCCATTGAGAGCAAAATAAACCTTTAGGTATGCTTCAGGGCGGGGCTACCTTGTGATTGACAGGACGCTACCCCTGCCAGAGCGGTCTCTAGATAGTGTCTCTGGTCCAAATATGGTCACTTCCATTCACTGGTTGCAAAAAGTCAAGATGGTGATGACCGTAATCCACAATGGCGACTGCCGAACTCGGGGCTTCAAAGTAGCAGTCAAACAATGGGTGTCACGACAACTACGTCCACTTCATATATACAGTCTATGGTTATGGCCCAAAACATGTTTTGTGAGGTCACAGTGAACTCTGACCTCCAAATCAGTTAATCTTTGAGTACAATTGGAAGTTTGTGCCACGATTGAAGGAATTCGCTCAAGGCGTTTCTGAGATATAGCGAGAATGGGACGGCCGTGAGGTCACTGTGACCTTTTACCTTTTGATATTTTTGAAAACCTGTTACCCGTGTAAAATAACAGACAGTAAATAAACACAAAGAAATGAAAGAAAACAGAGACAAATGGACCAACAGTGAAGTCCAGACGTTAACTCGTTCATGAGCGAACACCGTCTGAGCCAAAAAACGAGGGAGGGCAGCAGATGTTCTTACGGTCATGGAAAACCTGGAAAAGTCATGGCTTTTTAAAATGGTTATTTCCAGGCCTGGAAAAGTCCTTGAAAAAAAATGTAATCCCCAAAGGTTTTTGGAAAAGTCATGGAAATGTGTTATATTCATGTGTTCATGACGTTCATTTACGCTGAGTTTGAAATAATTAATATGCTTTTAAAAGAAAGACGCTCAGAATATAAGCAGGCATACATACAGGCATCTATATAAATGTTTATTCTTTTAATCAAACTATTGTCTCATTCATTTGTGTCATTTAAGGTTTACTGTATGCTTTGTATTCTCATAGTTAGTTTAAATACTACATTTACTCACTTTTTCATGTTTACACCCAGATTTCACTAAATGGAAATGTGGTTTAAAGTCATGGAAAAGTCATTGAAATCCATTGGTCAAAATGTGTATGAACCCTGTTCTATAAAACCTAAGAGAGCTTGTAGTCAACGTAGCTTATTCGCCCATCTCCCAACTGGAGATGTGTGCGAGTGGCGCCGGCTGGCTTACGTCACTTTAGTATTCCTATTGGTGGGGTGAGCAGAAAAGGGTATGTAGTTCTCAGGGGATCTTCCCAGTTGGCAGTGCCTCTCAGGAAGTCCCCAGAACTGTTTGGTCATCTTCTGAAATCTTATTTCTCTCTATGCTTGTCCTCTCTCTCACCATTCAGACAGTTCCATGCCGCCCTAGAGGACCTGATTGAGGCCAGCCGCCTGTGCCCATCCAACCGGGAGATCCAGCGCCTGCTGACCCGGGTCAAGGAAGAGTGTCGGCAGGTCGCACAACAACAGGACTCTCCCCCTCCTTCGTCACATCCTGTTTATCAACAGACTGCGGCCCTGTCCATCAACGAGGCCAGGTGCAGGGACTCGGGTTGTCTGCAGGTGCAGGACAGGGAGGGGCTTACTGAGGAAGAGGAGGAAGAAGAAGAGGAGAGTCAAAGGGAAGGAGACGCTCATCCCCACCCCTCCTCCTTCCAGCCTCCACCTGTGGTTCAAAGTCTCGACCCCCACTGCCGCCCTGGGGTGCCATCCCCCTCCTCACTCTCCCCCACCCACCTGTATCGTCGCCTCCCGAGCCCCGTGCACTCCCCCTCCTCCTCCTGTCACCCCGTGCCTCCTCCTCAGTCCACCTCCTACCACCATTTCATCCCGCCACAGCGACTCAGCCAAATGTCAGAAAGTATGCCTGCGTTGTCAGGAAATGTGGGCCTGCACTACCACCCGCAGTCCGTCTCAGCCCACCACCACTCGGACCAGATCCAGGGGCTGCAGCAGCACCACCTGTCCAATCAGAGATCCTTCCAAAAGCAGAACCCCGTTCAAGGCCAGTGGCTCCAAGCAGCCAAAGTCCAGGTTGTCCGAACCAGTCAGCCCAGTTCCTCTTCCCATTCCAGCATGATTTTGGGAAGTTCTGCTTACTCCCAGTTTGGCCAACTGCCACAAGAACTGGCGGAGCTTGGGGAAGGCATTTGCCCGAGTCCCTTGGATATCAGGCCTAGCCTGCAGGTCCAGGCCGGTCTGAGCTCTGGATCGTACCCTCTGGATGACGAAGACGTTGACTTTGTTTGCCAGGCAAGACTTGCATCTGCCTATGGGAGAGAAGGAGGAGGGGAGCGGGCGGGGATGAATCGGTTTGGCCAGGCGCGTCACTTCAGTCGCAACCAATCCAAAGCAGCTTACTACCCAATGGAAGTTACCGAGGCGACAATGAAGCCTCCTGATAGCCTTCCACCATCCCACGATTACCAATACCACCATCAGGGGGGACTACAACGCCCGCTCAACGCCCACCCAACCTCCTCCCCCGTTCTTCCCCCGAGGCCTCTCGTCCACTCCCAGAGTATCAACGTCCGTTTCTCCACCAGCAGCGGCAGCCTTGCTGGCGGGCAGCCCGCCAATCACGGCCCCAGCTTCAGGACGTCAGCCTCAGCCCAGCACATGGAAGCGCCTTCAGATCTGGCCTTCGCGGGAGGCGTCACTGGCTACCACGACGACCTCTTTCTGATCTCCTCTCCCCAGTCAGAAACATACATGGCCGGAGGCGGGACTTATCCCGGGGAGGCAGGCCGGTCATCAAGGAACACTCCATTTATGGGCGTCAGCGACAGGACCGCCAGGGCCCACCAGCAGTACCAACAACAAGCTCCCTCCAGCTCTGCGTCCTGCCTCAGCCCTTCTCGCTCCTGGGCCGTGTCTTCAGTCGACACCGTTGTCACCTCGCCCAGCAAAACCCCCGCCAATCAAGGAGGCTTCGGTCCACCCCAGCCATCCTCCATCGCCTACCACAACCGCAGCAACAACAACGCCCACAACGACAACCAGCCGGACTACTATCCTCAGGGTGAAGGTTCGGTGAAAGTTGCCAGTCAGAATCCCTCCTACCTGGATGTGAAGCTGGCCAGAACGCTGCCGGTAATCCACAGCTGCTCTGACAGACCAAGTGACAGAAAGACAGGACCAACCTCTCCTGTCAAACCAAAAAGACCCTTCGTAGAGTCCAATGTATAGAGAAAGGTTTAAATGTTCAGTAAAGACAAGGGAGCAGGGTTAATAAAGAGTGATTCAAAAGAAATGAGTGCACTCATATATTTCAGTAGTCATCGGGGCTTTGGAATTTTTAAGATTGAGCTATGCTTGAAATGAACCAGTTTGTACGCCATGCGGTTTATATGAAGTTCAGGAGGAAACTTGCAGTAAACAGCACACACTCCTTGAAGGTAGTATTGGTTGCACTTGGTTGCTTGAGGGTAGAATTTAAAATCCTACGTACGCTTTTACTTCCGCAGACCTGGCCAATGTCGGAACTTTGCCGGATTGTAGCCAGACGTACGGACTCCTTTATTGTTCAGAAGAGTTGAGGGAAAGCAGAAGTTAAACATACACGTTTGATAAGGAACATATCGCTTGTTACAGGTCAGGTCAATTAACGAGCCAGAGAAGAAGGAAAGAAGCAAGGGAGTAAGGGAAGGATGAGAGTGCTCTTCAAATGTACAAAGCACAATGAGGAAACAGGAAGATTTGGGATCAGTAAGACAAGAAAGACACAAATCCACCACTATCACCTTTGTCTGCTGCGTACGCCTTAAATGAAGGTTTTTATTTTAAGTTTAAAGCGCTGATCACCTGGACAAGGTCACCGCAGGGTCCAGGCTTTAAAACTTGTGCCACTAAGGTTCTGGTCAGTGACCCGGTCCCAAGCCATAGTTTGAGAAACTAAAATGATGCTGTCATTGAATAAGCACTGGCTTGCTGTATATAACACAAAAACTAAGTGATATTTATCTTTTTTAAGTTATATATCTGTATTAAGCTGTACAAATATTGTTTCTCTAACTGTATATTCCTTTTGGATTTTATATGTTTATTTTGAGGGTCTTTTACATAGAACATAGAAATGGAAACCTTCTTTACAAAGAGAAAAAAAAAAAGCAAAGTCAGTTAAGCTTTGCTCAGTTTTGGGTCTACTTTTTTTTCCAATAAACATCCTGGAAAAAAATCACTTTTTATTGTTTTTGAATTTCTTTTGCACCAGGTTGAGTTATTTTAGTTTTTTCTATGAAGGCTTTTTGCATTATGTAGTCATAAAGGGTTAGGGTTTATGCAAACCACAAGGATCCCAACTGATACAACACTCGTTGGCGTGGCAATTGGCCCCTTCTACTGTCTGTAACTCAATAAAAACTCACCTTCGGTTAAACCCCTCCCAAAAAACAGTGATTGTCCAATCAGAGTTTAGCACAGCAAAGCCTGGCAGCTCTGTATTTTTCCGTGATGTTGAAGTGGTGTTGGAGCTGAAGTAAAATCGATACTTGACATTTAAAGAGATTGCAGGATGGTGTCTTTTTTTTCACTAACATATCTATTAGTTCTAACATCATGACTGGCTAACAAGCGTTATGTCCTAGTCCAAGGAGCATTTTATGAACTACCGTAAAAGTCGGTCAGTGTCCCCGCTGTAGCAAGCTAGGAGCAGCACTAGCTAGCGCTGCTGCTGCTACCGGCCGCTGCTGCTGCTACTGCCCGCATCCCCCCTGCCCAAGTCGGGTGTCGAGCCTGGTCCCGCTACCGTCGGTGGTTTTCGGGGAGCTAGCGGGAGTTAGCGGGGAAGTAACGGAGCGCTAGCAGGAGCCCCAGCTGGCTACAGCGGGGAGCTAACAGGGACACTGAATGACGGTAGTAGCGGCTTGTAATACGACTTTTACGGTAACTACATTAGTTTGTAGTGCGTATTTACAGTCGCTTTTACAAGAGTCTCGTTTCAAAACGATTTTGCTGGGGAAAAGTCAGATGGAGTTTGCGTCATGGAGCTAACGTTAGCTTGATTGCGACCCTTTCAGACACAATGTCACAACGGCCCCACTGCGCTCTGTATCACGTTATTTCCAATGGCACAACGTATTTTTGCTGCATTGAGCAATATAAGGGTTTTTACTTTGAACTATGACGAATACTTGCGTTGCCAAAGGAAACGAGAGAGCCACCCAGGCACTTGTATGGGTCTGAATTCCCTGAACTGTACAACACACGTTTGAGATTGTATCGAAACCTCTGGATGTAAAGCCCTGTCTTGGAAACCTATTTCCAACTAAGTAGGCATATCAGGTGTGCTAGCAGGGCTAGCGCGAGCACATGCTTCTTAGCGTTGCTGGCGATAACACAATAAGACTAATTTTAAATGTGTAATGCTGCGTCCTTTGCGACTTCCCCAAACATGTAGTCAGATAAGACTTGATCGCCAGTGGCGAACGCAGCCCAAATCCTGCTGTGTCTTAAAGGACCTTTAGCTAGCTGCAGCTAACGAAGGTTCTCATTTCAGATGGCAAAAGCAACGGTTGTCGGATAGAAAAAAGAAAATTTTATTTATCTACCTCTGTCTGCAATCAAGGACCCATCCTTTTAAAAAAATTGCAAAACATATTCAAGTGGTTATTAGCTTTGAGAATGGAAAGATGCGACAGTCCGTAAAAAGGGGAGGGGTTTAGCTAACAAGGGGTTTAGCTAACGATTTACAGGAGCCAGTTAGAGGGGGTTTGATAAAGAAGGAAATTCAGAAAGTGGGACTAAGCTTTCATTTTTTCAATGTATTTTATGCACACGAATGCCTGTTTTATTTTTTTTTACATTTTATTTTTATGTTTCTAATGAATCGGCGGCTTGGTTTAAGAGTTGCTGATGAAGACCGTGACCTCTGGCAGTCTCTGTGACCGCTGCCTTTATTTCTCACTGCTCAGGGGTTTCCAGCTGGGAGAAGATTTGGAAACTGCTGATTGTGGCATTTAGTTCTGGCCAGTTAGAGAGATTAAATTGAATGTTATAAAAAAAGTAATAGTTTAAAATCTTATAAGTGATAAAGCGTGGAAACGGCTCGTCATGGTGCATCAGTGTGGCTTTAAACCCTTGATTTGCCCAATGGCAGCTGTGTTGTCTCACAATAAAACAATGTGTTGTACTGTACGTGTAGAATGTAACCCTCAACCTGCCTATGGGACCCGAGCCCCGGGTTTTTAAACGCCACAGGTGATCGAGCAGTAATCGAGCTTTACACTGAGAAGTGTGTTCCCTTGTAAGTTGGTTTACTGGGGGCTTTTTTTTCACTGTGTATAAAATAAGTTAATATTCAAAACCCAGGACGGTTACAACAAGAACATAATTTTTAAACATTTAAAACAACAGGAATGTGTCAGCTCATGTGAACATTGCAAAGAGGAATAAAACTGAATGAAAGACAGATGTGTAAGTCTCTATCTCTTTCTCTCTCTGGGGACTTCTACCAAGGATACATCATCTTCATGCACTAATTGGAAATGCAGCTTATTTATTCATCTGCCATTTGGGGACTGTGAAATAAGCTGTTAAAATGTTTGTGTCACTGTCACGTAAAATGACGGTGCTGGATGCTGCAAGAACAGATTTGCTGTTGCAAACTTCGCTTTCTGGGTGAATATATCACGCACTGGGGATTTCAAGATTTAAATAGATTACCAGCAACACTTATTGGACATCCACATAAGAGGCGCCAAATTTACGTGGGTTTCACCCAGGCGGCAAACTCCGATTATGCCGAGTGAAGCCAACGCTAAAGTGTCTTAAAACGTGCATTCTCTCTACTGGCCAGCAGGGGGCGACTCCTCTGGTTGAATATAAGTTTACTTTACTAAGAGCAACTGCATCACAGCGGGACCTAAACGAAGGTAAACAGCTTTAGACCTAATTAGACCTCAAGTTAAATGTGGCCACTAACCAGGTTGTCCATAAGCAAATAAACAGTGAGACTCTACTTCTCTCTTGATTTATTCCCTCAGTAAACATTGTAAACATGAGTTTATGTCTCAATCTCTAGTTTCAAGTCTTCTTCAATACAGCATGATGTTCATTTAGTAAATTATGGTCCTTTTAGAGTCAAATAGTGCTTGAAATGCGTTGTGATTTGTAATAGAGTATCTTTAGTAAATTGCAATATTGGTACATATTACAATCATGAATTAATAATGAGAAATGGTCTTGCACATAACTCCCCAACTTTTTTTTTTTACACTTCGATTTCTGAACTGTCCTTTCGATCTACTTCACACTTAGCGAGCGGCATAGCGTGGGACATAGTTGGTGCAATTTGGACACGAGACACGTTCAATATTAATAAACTTGGAATAACGTGATCCAAACAGCCAAAGCAATCAGCCTAAACTAAGCTAAACCACCGATGGCTGTAGCTTCATATTTAACAGACAGATATTAACGAACGACATCGATCTTCTCTAAATCTCAGCAGGAGAGCACATTTTTCAACATTGTCAAACTATTCTTATAATGTTATAGCTAGTTGAGGAGGGCTAATTTGATTTGATTATATCAGAAGTTAAAGTCAGGTGGAAAACACAACTGGACCAAAAAACTTGAAGCCGCGACACATTTATTTCCTTCAGGTTGTCACAATTACATTAAGACTTCCCTTTTTAAAGATGACACTGTCAAAAGGTACATTAGACAGACAACATTCAGCAATGTTCAGTTAGAGCTTTGTATTAGGCACTAGTGTGGAGTCCTGAACTCAGGCCAAAAGAAAAAGAAGAACTAGCTACATATATTTAATTTTGGACAAACACATTCAAAGATAGGAATTTAGGGTCCTTTGGTCAAAGTGCATCAAGTAACCAAACATACAACACATTGTACAGATGGCAGTCCATTTAAATACAAACAACATACTAATGGACAGATGGAATATATTTTGCGTTGTGGACAAACTGTATTGACTTCACTTGGATCTGGGACGGATATAGATACCGTGGGGAAAAAATCGAATGAGAGGACAGATTTTATGTGCAAGAAATAGTTTGTGACCGACAAAAGTGGTGGGATAAATGATTTTCCAACAAACTTGTTTTACTAACATTTTATGCTCAGTGACTTTGTGAGAATCAAAATGCCAAATGCGAGTGGTTACAAATTGGAATGTGTAGTTTAAAGACAAGGTTTGGCATCAGTTTGACAAATCCAATACAGTACAAATACTACGGAAGCCCAGAGAGGGAAGTGAGGATTCTTTTTTCTGGTGAACCATTTTCTAAACCTGTGTTTATGGCTTAAGATCAGGTGAACAAAATAAGTTGAACTTTTTCTTGTGAAACAGGTGAAAAATATAAGCTTTGGCAGGTGAAATATATATATATATATATATATATATATATATATATATATATATATATATATATATATATATATATATATATATATATATATATATATTATATTATATTGTTTTGTCTTGTAATACTAGTTCTGGCCACAAGAGGCTGATATGCACCACTACATAAAGATTATCCTTGCACAAAAAAAAGAAGTCTCATTTGCCTCGCAGGGCTTCTTTAAAATACTCAAACACAAAAACATTCAGTCCACAGGAGAGATGCTACCAAAGATACAGGAACTCCAGGACAAACGGCTTCTGAGCTGCATTTATTCATACTTCTGCGTGGCACTGTAGTCTGCCTCCATACCAATGTGGAGACAACGAGGAACTGTGATTGGTCAGTTTGGGCTGCTTAGGTTCCCAATTGAGGGCGTAAGAAGTGGGGAGGCGCCAGACCCCTTGCTATTTCTCTATAAAATATTATCTGATTGGTTGCCATGCTATTTTCCTTTTACTCCATTGCGCCTTTACATTTACTTCTATTCATTCTGAAATAAAACAAATCAAGTTTGAACCAATCATTTTGGGTGAAAGTCGACTGGTCTGTTCAGCCATCTGAGGTCAGATTGGTCTTTAAAGCGCGTCTATGATTTTATTGACTTCACTGAATCAAACCTACACTTTTGGAAACGCTCTTTTCCGTAACTAGCTAATAACAGAGACTTGTAACACTAGTACAGTCTGTTGGCAGCACACTGTACTAAGGAGGGTGAGGTGTCAAGACGTCACCCTGAGGTCACCCTGAGGTCACGGCGTGGTGGGCGACCCCCCCTCGGTCAGGGTCTTGAAGTGGACGGACAGAGACTCCTCCTCCGGGTTCGGTGGACGCCGGTACTCCTCCCTGGTGACCAGGTAGCCCAGCAGCACCCCGAAGCTCAGCAGCAGGATCCCCAAGACGTTGGCCAGCACCCCCTCTGAGGTGAACAGGGAGTAGGTTGGCCTGGGTGCACAGAGAGAGGTGGTGAGAGTTGTATCGGTGTGCTGGTAGAATCCTCAGAGACAGAATGCTTAAACAATTAGTTTTTATGACTGAAGACACAGGCAGCTACGCACATGATGCTGAAGAGGAGTTTCTCCGTGATGCCGAGCAGGCTGCTCCCGATGGCCATCACCAGCAGCACCAGACCGCAGAACCCATGGATGGGGAGGTACATGGCCCGTAACCATGACGACGCAACAGGAAACACGAAGAACATCAGACCCATCACCCACTGGGGAGGGAAGTGAGTTGGTACTGTTTTAATCCATATTACACTTTGTGTGTGTGTGTTTGTGGGTTCGTATTACTCATGTTGTGGGGACCTATTGACACAACAACATTGTGGGGACTCGTCACAATAATGTAAATCATTATATTTTAGGGTCAAGTCTTGGTTTACGGTAAGTGTTAGGTTAAGGCAAGTAGCCGTTAGGGTTAGGGAAAATCTCCAGGAAATGAATGCAAGTCAATGTAATGTCCTTAACCCTTCGTCCACGGAGCCCGCGGTTTCGCGTGGTGACACTTGAAACTTTTCTCTAAGTTTCTAAAATATTCACAGCACCCCGATAATACATCGCAAAAATATAATTTTACGTCTGGCGGAAAGAGACGGCTTCCTGCTTCCGGGTGCCTGCCCAGGCAGAGCCCAGCATAATTTTAACATCATCAGGCAAGCGAAAGGGCAGCAGTGTGTCATCTGACGCTGGAAAAAAAAAAAAAAAAAAATCCTTCTCTGTGATTAGTTGAGTCATATGTCCGTCGCCATTTCGTGAACTAAACAACCAATGTACACTCAGGAAAATCTCAAAAGGACAACCCACTTGTACAGCATGTACACATGCTACATTTTACAATCAACATGACGACAAAGAGATTCAACACGGACGAAGCAAAACGCATGATTCTGGAGAGCAGCGAGGAGGAGGACGACGCGTCGTCGTCAGAGCTCGAAGGCTTTAGTTCTTCTGAGGAAGATGGGTAAGTGTAGTTACTAAACTTTGTTACGTGTCTGTAAGGCTGCATGGTGCAAACTAGTAATGTGTGCAAACTAGTAATGTGTACAAACTAGTAATGTGTACAAACTAGTAATGTGTACAAACTAGTAATGTGTACACTGTGTAGGAGAGCACGAGAGCCAGCCACGCGGTGCACACTGCTGCTCACGTTACTACGTCATGATCTAAGTAATGTTTACACACAGTCTGCTTTGTACAACACTCTGCTTCACGTTACTACCCAATGCGGAGCACTATGCTAAAATTACTACCACAGTCTGCTCAATCGTTACGTCATCTTTCTTTCAACTGACTAGTATTGATTTATTTTACAGAGAGGAGCACCAGCCGCCCCGACCAGCCTGGCCAGCAAAGAGGCAGCGTGTTGGACGGCAACTACCACGACCAGCAAAGAGGCAGCGCGTTGACCGACGACTAAAGACACCATCTCCAGCAAACAGGGCGCGTGCTGCCCGGTGACTGCTTTCACCTCAGGCCAGATCAAGAAAGACAGCAGCACGTGCACCACCTGCACCTACGCTGTCCTGGAGGACGGATGAAGACCCGGACACTGCTCCCCCCGTCATCAGGTTCCAGCCCGGACACCAGGTCCACATGTCAGTGCCACAGCAACACCCATTGAACTCTTCAAACTGTTCTTCCAACTAAGTCCACGGTGGGTCGCAGGGTTTGCGAGCTTTGCAGCATGAAGAAAGTGAGCAAAGACACGGCTTGGAAGTGCGAGGCGTGTAACGTTCCCCTCTGCCTGCAGCTGAGCAGAAACTGTTTCCATGACTGGCATGCCATGGCATGAGGATATGCCATTGAAGCATATATACTTGTATATTGTAAATGGTCTAGTCTTTGTTCTGTTTTATATTTCTGAATATATATTCTGTACATATTTTCTTTTTTTTTTATAATACATATTTTTATTTAAAAAAAAAAAAATTTGTTGTGATGGTCATTTTTCATTTGCACACACTCCCTGAAGCTTTATCTGCACTATGAAGTCATTTCTCAGTCCCATTTTTATCATTTTGGTGAAAGCTGTGAAAGACCATATTTCTACTCAAAAAACGATAATAAAAACTTTAGTTTTAGACATTTATTTACATGTATCTAACATTTTATTCATATATTTCACTGCTTTTGTGAACCTAAAACCTTTGGTAAACCAATTGCCATCACCTAAACAGAGTCACCACCTGAGTAAAGTTAGGTTTTTTCAAGCGATATGAAGAATTTCCAAAAATCGAGATTCCATTTTTCAGCTTTAGCGTCATATTATAAAGTTTTTTTCTTTACACTTTTGCCTTACGACAATGGTGCCTCATTATATAGATAGCTGAGATTGTTCTGCAATTTATGATGTAAAACATGGGTATATATCTTATATGCAAGTGCCTTAAAAGGTGAATCTAAGAAAATTATGTCAAATCGAGAAAATCGACTGAAAATGACCTCCAGTGTGCAGTGAGTTAATAAAGTGATGGAAACTTGTGTTATCTGTGTGTATTATAACGTGTGTGTGTGTGTGTGTGTGTGTGTGTGTGTGTACCTGTACGCAGAAAAAGACTAAGGTAGCCATGCCGCACCAGCTGTGGAGAGAGTACATGTCTGGGATCTTTGCTGCTCTGTGGAAGTCAAACACAGCTACAAAACCTACACACAGACACACAATGATTAAGGGAACGCTTTCTCTCTTTTTCTCTCTCACAGACATACACCGGTATTAGCTTCTTAACATTCTCACACTGGTCCTAATGCGGCATCTCTACGATGCCGCATTAGGACCAGTGTAGTTTTCTTTTTTTATTACAGAGCTTGAGGAGGGGGGAAGATATTCCGAGAAAGAAACTCAGAAATCTGAGATTATAAAGTCACAAATTTACAAGAAAAAAATACATATTTTTTGTCAAGGAACCACATCGCTTCACTTTGCAAGGTTGGATCAACCTAATAACACAACGGAAAATAAACACTCACTCACCTATGATGCTGATGACGAGGGCCAGCAGGTGAATGATGCCGTGAAGCATCTTAACATTCCTCTTGGCCTCATTTCGAAATACTCTGTAGACCAGGATGGCTGGAGAGAGGGAGAAAGAGAGAGAGGGAGAAATAGAGAGTGGGAGAAAGAGAGAAGGGGGAAAAGAGAGAAGGAGAGAGGTGAATATACCAATAATTCAGTGAACTTTCTCTCCAGAAAACTGTGTCTTGCTGCTTTCGTTAGAGACGCAGCATTACAGTCGCGGTCCTTCGTGAGTCATCGAATACACAATGTGACATGGAACAAAGGCCACTGGCTTTAACAACCAGTCAAAGAGGGGAACCGAAACACCGAAGACAATTAACTTATCAATAATAATAGAAACTGTAGTAATACAGATGATAATTGACAAAAGATACATTTATTAATTCAAAATGATATGGGGATGCAAAAAGAGTCATTTCCATCACCAACAAAAAAGTGTTATCACACTAGGAAAATGTAATCAATTGCTATGAAGGAAGAATTATTCAAATAGACGATTACACAGAATATCAGAATACACAGAACATCAGTCAATATTTCAAGTGAAAACAATCAAGTAAAGAGTATAACATCCACAATATCCTCAACATACGGCCAGTATCTTAATGCACTAATATTGGAGACCATTTAAACAATCTTGGAAACAATTGTTTAAGGACATATTGAGTAAATAGCTTAAAATTAGTTATGTATGAGACCAAAACATTTTCAAAATGCCCCAAAAAACAAAGAGCAGCAGAAGTTGAAACATTGTGCAAATAACTTCTTTAAATGGAAATGGGGAACGTGAAGGTTGGCAGAAACACTATATATTGTAAATATGCAAGATATGCACAATAACAATGAGTGAGACATGAGCATATCAGAACATTATTGATTACAGCACATACAGGGTGTAAAGGTGTGCCAATAGGCCGACAGAGACATACATGCATTGTGTGCAGAAACTGAGCCTCTTGAGCTGTTTTCTTTAATTGGAGCAAAAGGTTAAACTGAACACAATCACTAATTGTGCTCTTTTTTAAATCCTCTCTTTAAGCTACTAAGCAGCTTCAAGCAGTTTTCAGTGTGAGTCATTAATTTCAGAGCGAGCATGAAGACTGCAGTGTATCTGATTCCCAAAAAATTATCACGAGTTAGCATCGCAATGGTTCCCTCGACAAAAAGCCAATGCAGAAAATAACCTGTGGCAAACAAATGTTCATGATTCTAAGGTTTTGTTCAGCAAGATAATCTTCACAAATGAACATCCCTTATTTGATTTTGCATAGTTGTGAATGCAATCTGCATAAGTGAAACGCTAACGTTAGACTGTAAGGCTGTGAAGGCGGACTAGTCGGAGTGATGACGTTTAGCCACATGTTAGCAACCGCTTTTTCAAGTTCACGTAAGAGGTATCTACTGTTGTAGTTTATGTCTCAGAACAAAACGTTAAAATCTCAGCTTGCTTAATTTATCTGGCAAGCTAACCGCTAACCACGCTAACAGCTCATCGAGCCTCTTTCCATCTTCTCTGTCCGCTTTGTTTTCAGGAATGTACATAACTTCCTTCAAATGAGAAAAAAATACTTCTCAAAGCTAACAAGCTTGCTAACTGTTAGCAAGAAAGCTTGTTAGCTCGGTTCTATTATATTTTTTCCATATTACAAACTTTTTCTGTCAGATTGACCACAAACCACTTGTTAGCAATCACCTTTTCAAGTTCACGTAAGAGGTATCTACTGTTGTAGTTTATGTCTCAGAACAAAACGTTAAAATCTCTTCAGCTTGCTTAATTTATCTGGCAAGCTAACCGCTAACCACGCTAACAGCTCATCGAGCCTCTTTCCATCTTCTCTGTCCGCTTTGTTTTCAGGAATGTACATAACTTCCTTCAAATGAGAAAAAAATACTTCTCAAAGCTAACAAGCTTGCTAACTGTTAGCAAGAAAGCTTGTTAGCTCGGTTCTATTATATTTTTTCCATATTACAAACTTTTTCTGTCAGATTGACCACAAACCACTTGTTAGCGACCGCCTTTTTTTAAACCGACTAAAAGCTTCAACATTGTGTGTTGAAATGTATGTTTTAGGCCAAAACGTTGAAATCTCTTTGGCTTGTGTAAACCACAGACATTATTTCAGGCATCTAACCAAAAACCCATTTATAAAATCCATTGACTTTGAGACGATGAAACACGAAGGTGCTAAATGCTAAGACTCACCCCTGCAGCATTCTATATTTTAAGTGTGTGTATACATATACTGTCAAAAGTAACACACATTAGCATGGAAGTGGCCTGAGGACAGGCTTACTCAAAGGGAATCAGCTCTGAGGTGTGTGTCTGTGTGTGCTAGGTGCCCCCCAGGGTACTTTCCATAACCCGCCTTGTTTCCCGTCTAATGTCCAGCTGACCTTTTTGCTTTTATCGCACTAATGCAATCCTGCTCTGCAACAGCTGTGAACCAGTTGAACTAATCTAGTTACTGTCATTAGCAAAAGTACCCAAGGGCTGCAGGCACGAAGCGCATAGCAAGAAAAGACAGCGACATCTCGCTTTGTCTCCATTTCCTGGACCGCAGACATCACCGGGGACTTGTATATTATGAGACAGATCATAACTTAGCTGAGTTATAGTTTGGAAAATACATTTTAGTTTTTGCTTGCTATTGGGTGAAATACTCCCGCGTGGTCCGAGTTCTCAAAGAGAAAGAAAAAGAGAGGGGAGAGTCACAACATGCTAATTGTTAAAGCACACTTCAAGGTATAAAGATAAATGTTTCTTAAAATGCCTGGTCACACCAGGAAGTGGCACCGTTGATTTCTTCCAGTCATGTTGATAAATGATTTGGTTCTAGGCTCGGTGAACGCAGGGGGCTAGTTGGAGAACTACTGTAGCTGGCAAGCCAACCGCGCCGGTGCTCACTACTCACAACAGCTCTACTTCCTGTTTTCTCCGTCTGTGGGATGGGAGGGAGGGATTTTCTAAATCCACAGAGGAGAATGTATTGTTAAAGTTTAAAAAAAATAACCACGCGAATAACCATCGAAACTGGGACCTCTAGTTTGTGGTGTATGTTCTTAAAGTTAGCATACGTTAGCATACATGCTCCTCTGGACCCTTCAGCTCTGAAGCTGAAGAAGAGGCTGCTCAGTTTGCTGACTGGCTCTTCCTGCGTCTGCCGGTTCATTCCCCGGATGGGCCACTCTGTCAAAGCTTCACTGGATACATTCCAAAAACACACACACACACACACACACACACACACACGTTCAATGACTAAAACCCTTTCGGCTTCTGTTTAAATGGATGATGGATGTCTGGGTAGCGTTAGCTTAATGCAACAGGTCAGCAGCACAGCGCTCGAGGCTAGGACACACACACACACACACACACACACACACACACACACACACACACACACACACACACACACACACACACACACACACTCTAACAGATCGACTAGAGCGTCCACGTGAAGCCGACCTCTGCTTCCCGTTCCACTCAATTTTATGGAAAATCATCCGACAATTACGTGGCGTAACCATGGCTACAAACTGATGTGAGACCAGCCGGGCTGATCCTCCCTGGTGTCCTTCCTGCATTACCTGCTTACCCGGCGGTGCTTTGATAGCTGATTCACGTGCGTCCCCGTACAAAATGAACGAGGGGAAACAAGAGTGTAACGACAGAATTGCTTTCAGCCTCTTATGGACGCAGTCCCTCTGCCGTCATTTGGGATCGACTCGTTTTTGGAGCCGCCCGTGTCTTATTTGGTTTCCACGGCTTGGGGCGTGGCAAATTGGCTTAAGACCATAAACTCATGTTAACAATGTATACACCAGACTGTGTACAAAGGTTGTAAATATGATTTGAGAGATGTTTGTAAGTTTATTGTACAAAAAGCTAAAAAGGGGATTAAAAGAAGATGTATTTCTATTGTAGGAGTTCAGTTATGGAACAACGCCAAAATTTATCTAAGAACGGTCAACTCATTTTTGGTTTTCAAAAGGATTATTTATAAAACAATTTGAGGGTTACAAGTGTGAATGAAATATATATATATATATATATTTTTTTTTTATTATTATAATTTTTTTTTCTTTATTTCGAATTAATTATCTGATTTAATTGATAATAATAATTTATGATAGGAATATATAAGCATTTTTTGCTTCTACCTATACCTTTTCAGTCTTTCTGTTTTGTATATTATATAGAATATTGTATTGTAATGATTGACTGAATAAAACACACAAACAAATACTGAGGTAATACAACAAGCGAGAAGTAGAGTTATTTTCTCATAGACTTCCAGCGGTCCCCAACAATCGGTCCGTGGGTCCCTTGTTGATTGATTATCAAGGTCGGAAAGATGCACAAAAAAAGGTTGGGGACCACTGTTCTATACGATCTGACTTATTTTTGCCACTAGAGGAGTCGCCCCCTGCTGGTCAGTAGAGAGAATGCAAGTTTATGGCACGTCTGCATTGGCTTCTTGCTTGTGATCAGGCCCGTAATGAAAGACATCCTTAAAAATGTTAAGAAAATAAATGATGAGATGAGGAAACTGCGAATAAAAGCATGGGGGGGGGGGGGGGGGGTGAAATGTACAGGAATCAAAATCATGACCCTCTCGACACAATCTAGGGGACCTAGGTAACCTGGCACAACCCAAAGTAACTCTACATGTTGCTCGCCAGGTTGGCGCCCGCCTCACCGTCGCCCTGCAGGAAGACCAGCCCCAGGACCATGCACAGAGGGTGCAGGTTGAACTCCCGCGCTGAGCCGTCCCAGGCGAAGCCGCCGCGGTAGTGGCCCATCCACACGCCGGTGAGCACCACCGCCGCCAGACCCACCGCCTGCGAGGCGCCCACCAGCCACGGGAACACGGAGCGAGCAGCACGCGGCGCCGGATCAGCCATGATCTGAAAGAGCAGCAGGAAGGTTATTGAGTATCTTTTTTGGGGGGAAAATTGAATAATTTACAATGTATTTATTTAATACCCCCCACTATTAATGTTGCAGTGGAGTATGAATATGTAATAACTTACTTGAGTAAATACTCCAAATCTAGTTTGACTGGCTGTCATCAGGCCCAGGGCTATTTACCACAGAAAATAATTATCCCAATTATAATATTTTTTTTATAATAACTTTATTTATATAACACCTTTAAAAACAAAGTTTACAAAGTGCTCTACAGAGAAGCAAACAGACATAACTTAAATACCGGTAAACAAAAAGGACCATACCATAAAGGCAATGAATACAACAAAAACCAAACAAATAACCAAAAAGAGAAAATGGAGTAGAAACCAAACAAACAAATAAATAAAACATACAAGCAAAAACAGAGGAACAAAAGAACTGCATAATAGATCATAAAAGGACGACGATGTAAGCAACTAAGATACGTCATTACCAGCTGAATACACCGCGCAGAGCCCCTTCAAAATAAGACTCCTGCTGCTTTTATCTCGTTTGCCAGCAGCCGAAGAGTCCAAACGACGCAAGAGCGACATCGAGATAACGCGGCCGGAAGTGTCGCACCTCCGACGGGAGTTACGGGAGGACGCGGGCAGAAAAGGGACCGACCCCGCACGGACACCTGCGCGGCGCGACCCGCAGAAAGTCCTCACTGTGACCCGAGCAGAGCCGCTCATCGCTTAAGTGCTGCTCAGCCGCCACACACGTTAACGGACATCACAGTAACAACTACGTGACGGTGACCTTACGGGCCACCGTAACGTTTGCTCCGTCACCTGCTACCTGTTGCCGCGTCTGTAATTGGACTCTGTCGTTTAATCTGCCGTTTGCCTCGTTCCGTTACCAAATAAAATGTGTTAAATGAGCAGGAATGAGACGTTGTTAGTTACTTACTGTGCTGTGGACTGTGCTCTGCTCTGCTGAGGAAGTCCGGACTGCTTCAAGCCTCGGATCCGCCTTCCTTCTCCCTGTCACCGTGAAGGCTGTGCGTGTGCGTGTGCGTGCGTGCGCGCGTGTGTGTGTGTGTTTTGGATGAAGCTCCTAAACAAGCCCAACCCAGGTGAGCTGGAAGTAGGAAATAACAAAGTGCAGTGTTATACAGCCTGCTACTATTATTTGTATTATTACATTTTGTTATTATTATTATTTATTATTATTATTATTGTAGCAGCCTTCTTTGGGGTTGCTATATCTTCATATAAACATTGGCTTTCTTGCATTGAAACTCATATCAACTCATATACTGTATATATGTGCACATAATCATGTACATGTACACAAATATGTATTTATTATAAAGAAACCATAAATAAATGTAATAATGAACCGGGGCCCTTGAGTTCGTAATGAAACGTCACAAGAACGTGGACAGA